>JAVFBZ010081908.1:13825-26261 GCA_032466195.1 Katharina tunicata | reverse complement strand
CAAAAATCAATTCGTAACAAAATATTTTGAAAACAAGTTGGTATCGTTTCTTTTGGACACTAGTGTATGTGCCAAATATTTATATACAAATGTCCTGCTAGGGAGGGTTTCTGCAGTCATTAATTATGCTGCAATTGTTAATTAATTTACCATATTAAAATGTGCATTATGGACAAGTCAAAGTGACAAGAACTGAACTATTAGTAATTTACAATCACAGGATAAAGAAGTTGCATGTTCATATTAAACTCTTTTGTATGTAACTCCTGTTGACCATTTTGTGTAAAATACAAGACATGTACTAATTATTTTCATCATATACTCATTATTGTCATAATTACAAATATTGGAAATCAAATATACATCAATCATTTAAATATATGTGCTGGACTATTGTGTTCCTATTTTTTATATATTTATTTGTCTTCTAGACGTACTGGTTTTAAAGTCACATACGTGTTATCACAGAATCATATGAGTTATAAACAAAATCTGAAAAGTAAAAGTTACAGGCTTTCCCTTAATTCCAGATCCAGATTTTTTATTTAAGTGAAAGTTTTTAGAATAACTGTCCGGTGGCGGAACATCATCTTTCCAATTGTGCTAGTACTTTAAGTGACGTCAGTTATACTTGAGCACAGCATAAAAAAAAATAATCAATCAACCATGCCAACAGTCATTAGCCGTGGCGGTTACAAGAATTATATTAGGTCATTCACAGTTGTGGGATTAAAGTGTTTTTTTAGTTTGTTGATACACATGAGGACATTTAAAGGGCTTAGTTGTCTTAGCTAGGAATGCTGTTTTCAGCTGACACAAATTAATTTCCGATATCAATGCATGGGAATCACTTTATTTTAAATTTTTGAGGTGAGGCATTTGCACATGTTTGTAAATATGGAAACATCCATGCACCGATTAAATCATAAGCCTGCTGTAACGGTTTGCTCCACTCATAAAACTTACACCTTTACTCAGTGAGATAAGTATACTTAATACTACTGGTAATGCCACTATTATACCAGGGACCTAAAGATACTATTAAAGTAATTATTATTTATTACTTCATCAGTCAAACAGATTTGTGACAGTTTTAAAGCAGAAGTTTTGCATTAATGTTATTATCTGTGTAACCATGTTACTCTGTGTCATGGTGGTAGGTTTGATCGTCTGAGCTTTGGAAGCTTGTTCCAGAAGCAAATTTTAAAGGCGTGTCTCAGTGATCACCGGTGGGGTAAGTTGATCCTACCTACATGTATGCTGTAAGATACCTCAAGTGGTTTATCAGATATGCTGACTGTGGAAACAAAATCTACTAAATAGTTTTTTTTATCCATCTTCTTTCCATGAAAACTGAAGATTTTTTGAAATCTCTAAATATCAAAAGGCACCTTTCCAGCACTTGCATGATATGTATATAAAATTTCGTATGGATAACTCAAGTGGTTTTGTTCCGGAAGTAAATGCGACAGACACACGTACATGTAAGCCATTTCTTTATACCCTGCCAACTTTGGTCAGGGGATAATAAGTAACCACAGCAAGGCAAGGGTGCTATTTGTGAAAGTAAAGTTTATTTTAAATTGTTGTTATAAATATGTCACATAGAAATATACATTTAGTCTTTAACAGCAAACTTTAATGAATGATAACAGCCAGTCATAGAGAAGTATAAAATTGTGACACTATACAAGAACAAAGCTTAAATACATGCAAGTGATGCCTAACACCTAACAATATTAATGGAAAACGAATACATCATATGATGAGTAGCAATATATATATCACACTTTCTACAGTCTTGCTGCAAGAGTTTTTGCTTGAATAAATCTTATATTTACTGAACAATAAATTTCAATTGTTCAAGAACCAACATACAGACACTCAGAATTTACATAAAATCAAATCTATTAATGTTTTTATATATTTCATAAAAAATACTTTATCATTTCCAAGTATAGGTATTATGTGATAATACTTTTTTGTA
This sequence comes from Katharina tunicata, assembly GCA_032466195.1. Lineage (NCBI taxonomy): Eukaryota > Metazoa > Mollusca > Polyplacophora > Chitonida > Mopaliidae > Katharina > Katharina tunicata. The sequence continues at coordinate 24,274 of JAVFBZ010081908.1, read as the reverse complement.
CCTATACATTATATATACACATGGTCAATACCTTCATAGTGCTGCTTTTGATATTTCATTTTACCTTTTCTTTTAGAAAAGTCTTCGGTTAATCATAAAGTTGCCAATTTTGTATAGATCCCATTTACAATTCTGCTTGTATTATTTGGATTACAACATTTTGATCTGTTTTATCAACATTGTGAATTAAAATTGAGGAGATTTTTATTTTTTTTTTGGTAAGAGTTCACGTTTGGTCTAACTTTTCTTGGAATCCGTAGGCTCTCGAACCATAGCTAACAGTTTCTCTAATTTAGCGACTTGATCTGCATCCTTCTGTGCAAGGTCCAACACAACTCCCTTCTTTTCCTGGAAAATTATAAATGCAAACAAATAAATAACTGTAAAAGACCAATATGTTAGAGTGAGAATAATTCAAAACAAGAAAATAAGACAAATTAACACAGGCATGTAAAATAGATTGTGAACTTTCTTGAAGTTACTAATGAACATGTATAGATTTAAAATAAACAAATATTTTCATCTTGATAAATTGATCATATAAAACCAAACCGAAATTCAAAAGTAGATACACATTTGATTCTTTTCAACAAATGTGAAATCTCTATATTATTTTGTTATACATTTACTATAAGTCTACACATAAGTTTGGGTACAATTCCTGCCATACTGAATATAGTAAGTAATTTATATTAATTCAAAAATAATAATACAGAAATGTAACGTTATAAGTGAAATCTTCCATTTTTTTCCAAACATATGAATACTATAAAGGTTGATTGATTATTTGATTGGGGTTTTACTGAAGGTTATTTCACTCATGACACCATGCCACCCCAATAGATGGAAGAAACCACCCTTCATAACACTGATTAAACACAGGGCAAAACACCGGGCACCACAACAAATCGGCTTCCTGATACTTTTTAGCTAGGAGCATTATTTATTGAAATGAAATGCAGTATCTAAACTCTCATCCACAACATAAATCACCATCTTTCAGGTATTAGCATAAATTTTGCATATTAAGATTGAGGCTTTAAATGTGTTGTGCACAAATTGAGTTATTCATAAACACAAATCCTGTGAAAAAATTACTTTCCGTGGACTGTGTGAGAATTATTGAAATAATCCAAGTGGAAGATCACATAATCAAGTGACTTGTAAACGACATTAACGAGGCATCATGGAACACACAGTGAAAGTGATGTCAATTTTATCAACAAATCTACCTGATTTAATCATGTTACCTATGCTGGGAACCCCCTGGAAGACTTTACAGTCTCAAATTTTGGTGTCAAAACACACAACGCAATGTTTCTCTTCTCACAGAGAACATGTTTTTTCAAAATGCTATTTTACAAAAGTTTTAAATTAGAAAATGAGAAAATGTGCTCTCTCATCTAGTTGATATCAAAGGGTGTGTTTTTTCTGTTGTTTTATTTTCATTTTGGCCCCAGAAAAACACAAGCAGGTGATAGGACACTTTGTGGGACCACAAGTTTTCATGTGATTTTCATAGTGTCTGCTAGCAGCTTAATAAGAAAAAGGATTCATTTGTCACAACGGTTGTTTGGATTTTAGGGGTAAAACAACATTCTTAGATGCTGCACTCGTTATTCCTCTGAACTGATCACATCACATTTTAAAAATATAACAATTTGCATGACATGATTTGGGGAATTTTAGGATCCACCATTTATATATTTAATTGGTGTTTTATGAGAGTCTGGGAATTTCCCTTATATGACGACTTTGCTTTGCTGTTGTATGGTGGAAAATCTCTTTAAACCTTGTAAATATCCACCCCGAGATCTCCGCAGCCACGGGAAACCTTCCCTTATACTTTAAGTCAACAATGTCATGTGAACCCCACCCGGATACAGTTAAGAGGACTCCGCAGAGAAAGTGATTAAAAAATGCACAATAAAAATTTGGGAAATAATTTTAAATATTTTAAGTTTTTGTTTAACATTTTCCTTTAATTGTATAAACTTTATTCTGAATAGATATTTTTTTTGTAGAACATGTGAAGGAAAAATAAATTGTGGGAGAAAAATCATTAAGAAAATGTGTTAAAATATAGAAAAAAAACATATTGTGAATATTGCGAAAAATAATTTACATTTTAAAATAGAAACTGCCTGTGTGGCGGACACTGGTGTTTAAAATACATGCGGAGGACAAAGTGATACAATTAGCTTAGTTTTCAACCTCAAAAAGCAAGCGACACATGTTCATATACATTTGTCCCTTCGCTGCTACCAGTTTCATCATCCTGTGTATGACCGGAGAAAAATGGATTATTTTAGAAATTAATGAGAAAATCTGTCAAATTTACGATCACAGCCAGTAACTTTAGACGTGATAGTGTTTGAACTTTTTTGTAAGTTTTTGGTTTGGTTTGATAGTAGTTTTATATATTATTATAGTTTAGTAGTCGATTAGTTAGACCAATGTTCAGAACAATAAAATTCCTTCACTTTACTGCTGAAAAAATGTGCTACCAGTCGTTAGATACTGTTTCATCCGATATTAAATACAAAATACTTTTTATTTGATTTATCAACACAGTAATACTCATTCTTATTTCTTACTCATTCATTAATCAAACAATGGACATGGTATGTTATGAATAGTTAGTTCGGTTGTTAGTTAGTACTTCATTAAAATGAAAAAATAATTTCAATTAATATGAACAAATTTGTATATGATGTTGTAATCAGACACTGACCTTTGGCATTTTTCTCAAGTTGGGAGACAGTTTCAAACTTGTCACATTCCCTCTGTAAAATGAGAATAAATTATCATCAGATTATATTAAATCAATTATCCCCTGTTCAAATTTTAGGTTTCAATTTAAAATTCTAGAAATCTGTAATTCTTAAGTAAAAAATAACACACACGTTTTAAAAAAAAACAATGGTTAGCATAAACTACTTTGGTTTAAAAGACAGTATAAAATAGTATAAAAGAAAGATTTGCTTCAAAATGTGTCTTTTTGGTTACTTAACACAGCTGTTTTTTTTTGGGGTTTTTTTTCCAACTGACCTGTCATCTCCAACAATTAACATAGGATGAACTGGATTGAAAGAGATGTGAGTTAACTTTGTCTTCTTTTTTTGGGCCACCACCTGTTCACAGACTGGTTCATATTTGTTCACACTCAGATCATATACATGCACCTGAAGAAAGAAGACAAACGGAAGTCAAAAAAGGAATGACAATGCTCAAACTTATCAATAAAACTTAACTTCCTGTTTTCGTCAAAAATTAGTCAAAAAATGTAAGTCAAAGATAAATAAATCAATAATAATTCAAAATATAAAAGAAGAATGCTGTCATAATTTTTTAATCTATAAATAATTATTGTTTCAATACAACAGTTTGATCATGTTATTTGTTTGGTTATATACAATACACCGGTTTGGTATTGGTTTAATTTTGGCCGGGTGTTGGACCAAATTGAAAATTCTAACGCCATATTATTATCCGTCAACCAAATTCCTTGTGTTTTGATTGGTCAGTTTGCGAGGGGATAAAAACCCGTACACCCTGGGAGAATTTTCAACTCACAGGTAATAAAAAACAAACATGGCCGCCTTCGCTTCAAATTTTGTTTTCTTAATTTAATAAAACTGACGGTAAAATTCGTCAATAAGTTGGCAATTACATAGTTTAAAACATCACTGGCGAAGACACATTTTTCACGAATTTAATTTAAAATAAACTCTGACAGGGAGGCTTGACGGATAATAAATTCGTCATTGACGTTTTTCGCAGGGTGTACGGATTTTTATGACCGTCTTGAAGCTCGTACACCACTTCGCCTGCGGCTCTTAGAGCTGATAAATTGATCAACAATGTTTCCCTGAGCAAAATATAAAGAAAGACCAGGAAGTCGTTATCCCAAGGCTTTCTGAACTTTCAAACAAATAAGTGATAACTTTAGTTAGAACAAATCTGCCAAGTTTTGCGCAGAATTTTTTTTTTATCAAAACGACCTTGATCTCATTCCCGGAGAACAACAAAAGTAAACGTAAGGAACCAGACTTTCTGATATATATAAGAATAACATTACTGTACCTTTCCATCTGAAGTTACGGCAGCAAAGACTGTGGAGGAATAAGGAGCCCAGGCCACATCACCCACTGAACTGTTCAGGTCAAATGTGAACAGTGGATACCTGGAAAAGCACAAGACAATGTAACAATTTATTTATCTCCTGATGTTTTTTTTTCTTCTCCCACACATAAAAGCAAATTACCAATGGCGGCTTGCCTAGCATCAATGTCTATGTCAACTCATAAAAGTCATGAGTAATGTAACAGAAAATACACCAAAAAATACAAAGTAAGTTAAATGTGTGTTAAATAATTGCGCAGAAAGCCATGTATTTTTTACCAATTATTTTGTTCTCGGGTAGCAAATATAACCACCCAAGTCCAGAAGAAAAAAAAAAGCAGACATATAATACCATAATAGTTATTTTGTTTTTTCTTACCCGGTATTTTGCTCCCATATTTTCACAGTCCAGTCAGCTGAGCACGTAATAAAGATGTTGTTGTGGTAATGATTCCAGGCGACTTTATAAACAGCCATGTGATGAGCGTCAACTGTGTCCAGGAACTGACTTGTGTACGCCTTTGAACAAGTGTGAACTTTGCCCTCTTCTGTCCCCACCAAAAACAAGTAGTCCGTCTTCTTATGAAAGTCAAATGCTGTGCCACAACCTGGAAAGAGAGTACATGCTGCATGAATGTATCTTATTGGTTGAACGAATATTAAATTTAATCTGCCATAAGTCATGTGTCAATCATTTTGAGATTGTATTCATGATTTCATCTGCTAAAAATAAAAGATGTAGTGTTCCACTCAATAGTTTGTTACTTTTACGTTATTTCGCCAATCGGTGGAGAAAACCACCCTAAACGACACTAGCAACACAGAAAGCGACATGACACATTTACAGGACAAAAACAACAAATTGCCTGGCTTCCCAATAGTAGATGTTATTTGAACTGCGATTGAATGTAACAGTTACGTTTCCAACACTGTCTTAAGAAAAACTCTAATTCTAGTTTGATTGCATTCAAATTATTCTCTCACCAGCAGTGGTTAGTTTGGTGCCATCAGGACCTTCAGACGAGACTTCTGGTATTGTCAGCTTTATGATATCTTGATAGGTCAACTCATTCTGCGAAAAACAATTTGATATCAGGTCAAACTTGATACTAAATTTGTCAAATCCGTCAAGAAGTAAAACTGACAGTCAAATAAAACATGTTTGCTTCCATACATATAAGACAAAATTTAACTTTTAGAAGTTATATTATTTAAGACAAAGTGTATAACAAGGTTTAAAAAGAAAATGCATTAAGGGGAGATAATTTGGAATATCATCCTCAGGGGAGACAACTAAATTAGAACACGCATGAGAAAATGAAAATAACATACGAATAATGACAAGAAGTAATTTATGATTATTGAAACGTACTTTAAGGTATTGTTTAGTGAATAAGTTTTCAATATTTTGAATTAATACTTGGTCTTTTGGATACCTTTAGAAGAAAACAGAAAGATTTATATTCGATATATGAGTGACTTCTTTTGGCAATACCTTCACTATAATCCAGTTAGTAATTCTTCCATCTGATGAGACAGAGTAAAAGTTAAGGTTATTGTCCAAATCATCCTTCTGCCAGCGCACCTAATCAATGAAATAAGACAATACATAATATTAGACAAACCTATTTTTGTGAAAAATATATATGTATGTGCTATGTTTTTTAAAATATGACGGTAAACAATTGACTAAAAAAATAATCAACACAGATAAAAACAGAATGCTATATTGATAAACACCTAGTAAGTGGAATCAAAACCATTTAATTCACGAGAAGATTAACAAAGTGAATTTCTTCAAGCTTTAAGGTAATCATCTCTAATACTATAGAGTACTATATTAATACTAGTACTAGAGTACTTTGCTTAATTTGTACTTCGTTTTGTTGTTACAAAAATTATCCACCTTTCATGCTTTTTAATGTAATAATAACTAAGTGTCATTTAGTCTTTGTTACTTGAATGGAAATACTTGTAACTTTAGATAAGAGTTACTAGTAGTTAACATTACCTGCCAGACTGGGTCAGTGTGTTTGCCGTTTTTGGCTGTGCAACGTTGAACAGGTCCTTCAGTGTTCTCAACGACATTGTAGACACCTACACTGCCATCGTAGAATCCGACAGCGATGAGGTAGGGGTGTTCTGGGTGTATGTCCAGACACATGATACCACTGTCAGCTGTATAAATAAACTCAGGGTAGGAGGGGTTCTTTTGCGAGTAATATAGCATCATACCACTGCCCTGCTTCACAAAGTCATCTGCAAAAGAGAAGTTTGAAATCATGACAAACACAAAATGTCTCACGGTTTATTCCTTTATGTTATTGGTTCATATTTATTGTTATATAATCTTTACTAGTTATTGTGCCAAGATATGTGTGGGCATGAATCAGAAATGGTAAGGAAAAAGAATCTGAATATTATTTTAACTGAAAAATAATGAAAAAAATTCTAATCTTCCATGATCACCTCAAGTTAAATCAACTAATGAAACTATAATTAAGCATAATTCTAATAAATACTTCATGAATCAACTGCAAAATCTATAAAGTTTCATTGAATCATATGAATTTAATGCGTAACTTGAAGAAGAAGATTTTCCGAGAAACTTGTTTAGGCAGCTTTCAGAAGCTGGGCACATAACATAAGTTATTTGCTAAGACTGTTTTCAATCAACGAGTACAAATCTCGACATTGCTCAGCTGAAAACGGTCTCGACATAGCACCTAGGACGAAAGAAACATTGCTTATCAATAATCCATCAAAGTTATGTTTTTGTTATGTAATGCGCCAATATGCCCCAAAGTTGAAACTCTATCAAAGTTAGGTTTTTGTTTTTTTTCTAAGTGTCTGTGTGAGGAGAAATAAATTACTTACATGAACCAAATCCCACAGCAAACAAATCGTTGTATTTTGGGTTCCAGCAAAGGGAGGTAACTGCAAGCTTCTTAGCTTTTTCGTGGGAGTATTTCCACAGTGGTAACAGCGTTCCCTCTAAGTCCCGATATTCGTCTGAGGTGTCCTCCCAGTACTTGAAATCTACGCAAAGTAAAACACAGAAATACTAAGACAATCATGTATTTGCTGGGACAACATGATCTGTTCTTTGTAATGGTATACTATACAAACTCAAAAGAATCAAACACTTTGTACTATCCAGGTTTATATAAGGAAAACTAAACACAATTTTTGTTAGGTAACAAAAATAGTAAAGTTAGTTACTGCTAGCTCATATTTTAAACTTTTATGTGTGTTTTATCATTTTCTTGAAGGGCAAAAATTAAATTTCAGAAGACTTTTATATGCTGCAAATTAGCTAAATCTGGTTTGGTTTAGAACTATGGGTTATTTTGTATCCTAAGATAGTAAGAATTTTATATTGTCTTGATAATCTACCTTGTGCTATATCATCAAATGTATTCTGGTTGACCATTCTCTCAACGATTCTGGCAGAGGTGGCGATACGGTTAATATCATCTCCCTACAGAACAAACCAAAAAAATAAATAAAATAAAACTACAACCATTTAAAGTCATCAAAATATAGGTAAGAGCCATTTTTTCAGCTTCTAACCATAATTTATAACAGTTTTTAACAACAAATAAAACTATAAAAAAAAAACATGTTTGAATCAGTGTTGTGTAAAATACTACATAGACCAATTATTAGTATTACATAAGAAAGTGTTTTTACAAGATGAAAGAAATCCCAAATGCTGGATGTCGGTGGTTTGAAAGTTAAAAATAAGCTCAAATATATATCATTAAAGCATACATTACCTGTGACTCTGAAATTGCCAATTTCTTTCTGGATTTTTCTTCATCTTTTTTGCCAGGTATAACTTTCTTTTCCTTATTTTTCTCCTACAAACAATAATCCAGTAAACACAATATAATCAAACAAAAGCTTGATATTTGTAGATGATTAAAGTTATAGAACTTTGATTTATTTTGCGATTAAAATATTGTTTTATTTCGGCGTATATTGTGAAATAATTTTAAAACTTCTTAAAATAATTTTACCTGTGTAGATTATGATAGACTGAAAGAATAATGAAACATCTTCAAGAACATTTTCGAAATCAGGGAAGCCTACATTGAAAACATATTTAAAATCATTAAACATCTATTTAGTATCGTTGTTTATCATAAATTGTGATAATGTACTTGTGCCATTAATATTAATTCACACAAGCTGAAAATAAACCACATAAAATTTACGAAAAACATCTACATGCAATAAATTTAATGCGACATAGGTGTGACTTTGACAATGTGATATGGTACAGGTGTTAAATATTTATTATTTGACATATGATCATTTTGTATTCATGCAATTGAACTTAGTCCTTCTGGTAACAATTAAAATAAATTGTACATTGTACAAAAAAAAAGGAAAAACTTTTTTTGCTTTTATTTGTTTAAATTTTTCACCAGTATCCCTTTTCATGCATCACGACCCACAATTAAGCTTTGATGATCATTTCTTATACCTGGCACAACATGAAACCACATTTAACAATTTTGTTTCAGTTATCCACTTGAGAAACACAAGTCAACATATTCAAATGTTTACCCAACATTAAACAACATTACTATTTCGCCTTAACAAAATACACACTGTGAAAACACATTTTGTATTCTGTGGGTGTCTGAAACCGTTTTTAACTTATGGTGAATTTTTATTTTCCTTTTTAAGTTCAAACAGCACACTTCTTGCCCAGTCCTAACTTTATAGTCGGATCAATAGACCTTTTTCCCAAAAGGGGTGGCACTGCAAATTACATGAGGCAATATGCTATTAGACACCACACATGGTGAATTGGTTCTCAAATCATAATATCTGTCAGCGTACTGTGTCATTATTGCTTGTGCGTCATTAACGAAGAAAACCTTTATTACGGTGCAGCTGACAAGTCATCTCTCATTTCAAAAGAGCAGATCTCCTCACTTTAATTTCAACAAACTTTTCCGTGACATGGTCTATAGCTTTGAGCTAATGTTTCTTACTTTCTACGTTTTAAAGTATTTCCAAAATTAAATACAGTTTGAAACTGAAAATGAAACTTTACAAATAGAAGTGAACATATTCAATCCATTCCCGAACAAAAAAACTTCTGTGATCCAGTGAATATTTCTCATGCCTGAAATACTGTAACAAACAAGACTGTGTGAAACCTGAGTTTTCATGCCATGGGTTGTAGAAACCATTGTGAAGGTCTGGGTGAAACCAATGTGGCCGTCTGTTCAGACAGTGTCAAGCCTTTCACCACCCTTACCTTTTGCATGGCAATAATTTCCTCCAAAATATAAGGGCCTTCATAATCTAAGAAAAAACTAGCGCTAAGCTGAGAAGGAGGCAGCATGCACTGTACAAGGCAGGAAGACAACATACATTATCAAGATGTCACATTACTGTTACAGATTGTAGGTTTGTGGAGCGTCTTAGTACTCTTTAGTTTATTTGGTAAAAACAATCAAACAATTCTGTCTATACTCATGATGATTCTAGACTGTATTAAACTGAAGCCTCATTGCAGGGGATATTAATATCAGGAGCTGGTTGCTCAAATCAGTCATGTGTCGACTGTAAGTCATTATTACTGCGTGATGCCATAATGGACTTCCTTTATGACATTACAAACTTACCCTGGGATATCTTTTTAGCAACCCAACAGGCCTTCTAAATTAATATATTAATCTCCTCTCTAGTCTTTGTTTAGTTTGCTTTTATTTTGTTATTAAATATTTGGTATTTTTATAGTCTATGATATAATACTAGTAAGAAGAATTAAGCTCTTCTCTTGATCTTTGTCAACTTTGGTTGAGAAAGAAATATAGTATCTTAAAGAATCTGTCTGATTAAGATGAGTAAATTTATATATAATGCTTCTTGGCAAATAAAGGATTGAACATTTCCATTGGTCAATATGATGTTTTCATTACACAAGTCCCTAGTACATGTTATTCTGTTTTGTGTCTTTTTTCTTAATCTTTTTTTTTTTATTATTTTATTTACGTAATTTTTATTTATTTCTTAATAATAAAATAACTAACCTGTTTATCAAAGTCCTCTTGGTAGGCGTCAAAGATTTCCCACTGAGTTACGCTGCCTGAAAAAGTGGCTCGTGGAGGTGGCTCTGTGGCTGTCCCGCGCTCCTAATTAGAGAAAATAATTTCATACATAATAAGCCATGAACGTACAGGATTGTGGTTTAAATTGGCCTGAGTACAAAGTGATAAACACTACAGTTTGAAGTCAAAATGTAGAAACAGTTCAAATGCCTCTTAACATATAAAAAATGGTATGACATATAAAGAATGA
>JAVFBZ010081908.1:0-10055 GCA_032466195.1 Katharina tunicata | reverse complement strand
GCTCTCAAAGTCTTAGTTTGAACTTTCAAAATATCTTTAAGAATTTTGTCACACTTTTGTCCTGCCAACCACCTTATGTTTGATGCTGTAAAGGGCACATACAAGGCAATATAACCTTTTTTGCACCTTTTATTATTTTATTTAACCAGATATTAAATTTAATTTATTTTTAGGTGATAAGATTAAGGACCTTTGAATCAATCAAAATACTCTTTAATTATATAGTAACTTACTGTTTCTGTCAAGTCCAACTGGTCATCAGGTTTAACAAGAGTTTTAGCCTGGAGTGAAAGGAAAGTTGTTTGTTTATATTAATAATATCTATAAGACTTATCAGACAAAGTAAGAATAATTTTAACAGTCTCAATAATAACTTTGAACTAAAAGTTACATTTGTTGTAATGTTAATGTTTAAAATTGATGTATGATGTACAGATAGTTCCAGAATGTATGCAACTTATTTACAAGACAAGGTAGTTTAAGAACATAAATAAAAAAATATATATCTTCTTCTTTTTTTCTTTGAAATAAAAAATATCAAAAAATTTGTATCAATATTCATAATTATGCTTTAACAGTTAATGTCTATGAAGAAAAATAAAAAATAACCCATGATCTTTGTGAATCATCATTGGACCAAAAAGAAACAAGTGAAAATTGTTTCTCGCATACACTGAGACACCATGAGGTCATAGTAAGACACCCTGTTTACACCTCCTTATTAAATCTAGATAAAAACAAGAAAAGTTTTCATATTTCACAATACCTGCATCCACTCGTCAGCATCTGTGCCGTCTCCCATTTCAGTGGCATCATCTCCATCCTTAGTACAGATTATGAGATATAATAAATGAGAATTGTTTAAACAAAAAAAACCCCAAAAAATGCAACCCAAAGTCATTCTATTTAAAATGACAAAGTAAATTTCTGAGAACAGTTTTTTTTTTCACCATACGAAATTTTTATCATACAGCGATAAAGATGTGTCGCACATAATGAAAATAACTTATGGCAGCTTTCATTCGAAAATGTAATCTTTTGAATTTAATCTTTTTACAACACACGAAATGTACTTTTTTTTTCTTTTTTTTTTACATTTATTTTAATTTTATGAATTAATTATAATGACTAGTCTGAAGCATAAAAGAAATCTACAATCAGAGTAAGTAAAATGTTAAGGAAAACATATGATGAAACAAAAAATACATTTACATATGTGCTTCCTGTTTAAATTTTATTTTAAAATTAACCAATTAACTGCATTCTCTCAAGGAGAAAATAATATATATGCGCTTAAACTAATAACAAAATTTAATTCATCCATTCTGGATTTATAAATAAACATTAAATCATTTATTAAATAAACATTATCTGCAGAATTTCTACCTTCTCTTTTTTTTTTTTCTTTCTTTCATGTAATCATTAAGATTAATGAAAAAAACATTCCAAATATAAAGATGTGATTTGTTATGTTAAAGCTATCAATTTATTTGGTGGATTATTCAACTATTAGAACGATAGTGAAAACCGGCCCAGGTAGTAGTTTTGATTAGCTACTGCACTGAAAACCGAACATAGTGTACATTTATTATAAAATATAATTTTGAAAATCCCGTCCGGAACATTGAACAGTCTACTGGTTAAGTGTTGGCAATCTTACCATGGTCAAAATTCTAAAAAATCTCAATTTTACATTATAAATTAATGTTAACTTTGTTTTTGAGATAGACAAGCTTATGATTAGCTTGTTTGTAAAATATAAATCAGTATTAAGATATGTGCCAACAAGTAAGTGTTATTCATAAAAAAAAAAAATTGTTCATTATAAAAGTTTCTTCTAAATTAATTTTCTTTAAATTGTAGTCATCTTTTGGGAAATACCTTGGCAGCAGGTGGGCGGGCCCCTGCTGGCCCACGACCTCCACGACCTTTACCAGGAACTGCTGCTCCGGGTGCAGTCTATTATGTTAGGAAGCAAGATAGAAAGTAAGATACTAAGAAAGAGCAGGAACTATAAAATGGCATATAGAATCTATGCTATTTCTATGGAGAGAACTATGATTAATAGAAAGCATGCATCAAAGAGGGTCTGGTCTGAACTTCAAATTGGACTTCTTTGGGTTATGATTATGATTGCTCTCCTTCTTTTAGCCTGTGCATTTCGTCATTTTTCACACTGTTACATATAGACAAAAAAAAAATCTTTCTTAACTGTAGTTTAAATCTTTAGATTTTTTAAAATTCAGACTTGTCCCAGAGTGACACATGCTTTGGTGAGATGGTGAGTTCAATACTATAATGTTTTAACGGTTAACCAATAAAACAAATCCATTTAAATGTTAAGTACATCAACCAGTCTTTAATTAAAAATATTTTTTTCCAAAACTGACATGATACTAGCCTTCGCCTTTCTTTGCACAATGTTTCAGTTAGGTGTTGGCCATTTGGCTCAACATTCATTCCAAATACGCAGAAGTTAGAACCTGGTTAGATATTATAGCAAAGCTATTAGTCAAACAAGCTACTATCTACATGTACATGGACAAATGTACCAGATTTCTAGACTGCCTCCTGATACTTACAATTCTAACTCGTGTCATGCGCCGTCTTGACAGGTCACCCTGACCTGCCACTGACTATAGGAAATTGATAAATATTGGAATTACGGGTTTTAAAAGCGTATAACCCATTGTATGTGTAATTTTAATTACTTTTAGTTAGATCTCAAATACTGTTGACTTTTGCTTCAGTGGCATATTGATCAGAGTCTGAGTGTAACCTGATAACAGCTCCAAAGGCACCACTTTGTCTGTCCTAAAAAGCATTGATTTTCACGTAACAAAATTAAAAATTGAAATTTAATCAAGCAAAGAAACTTATTCTACTAAAACCATTATCGCCAGCCTTTACTTATACATATAAGTAGCACTTAGTTATTGCATAATTATACTTCTGTTCTTCCAGTAACGATAAACTTCCTACAAAGGAACCTTAGAGGGTTATAATTAACAGTTTTATCATAAACAGCCAAACAAAGTTTATAACAGACTGCTTAACTGACTTCACGTTCATGTGCTTTGTCAAAATGAATGGTGTTGTTGTTGACTGATTGACAACAAATTAAATAAAAGGCAATTTAAATGTTTCGGTGAACCTACCGTTTTTGCTTTAGGTGCAACCTTAGCAGGCATCTTTATGGTCTTGTGTGAGCACTTCACGGATGTGTTGAAATAAAAGTAAGCTCAAAGACGAAGCACTGCTGTTCTTACTCTTAGCAATGCATAGATAAATCAGCGTTCGTTACCACCAGCAACCAGCCGTACGTTGTCAACAAGTTTGAACTTCACCCCTGAAAAAGATTCGGAATCGGATTTTATCTTGTTAATATTGTTTATCCAAAAAATAAAATTAGGTTATTTTAAGTAAAATAAAATAAATATGTTGATCTTAAAATTGTGTAAATAATATATATTGATTACAAAAACGAGGGGGCGGGAAGCCGTGAGAATATAAATATTACGGTGAGGCTTTTACAGCGTTTAACTCTCCGCGCACTGATAGTCTCACAATAGAGATTACGTCCTCGATTGTATGACATGGAAGTCTTACGTATAGCTTAGGATTTGTTTGTAAAATCGTTATTTATGGACAACGTAGAGGACAGCGGATTTGATAGCGATCCAAAGACCGCTATACAGAATGATATTCCACAAAACATGGTAAGCTATTTTAAAAAATGACTTGATATCTGACGACGTTCGCTGATGCCTCTTCGACAGCTGTCTCTCACTCACTGATGTTGTTGTTGTTCGATTGACATCTCATGATACGGTTGGTCTTTTCTGAAGAATCTAACAAACAGAAAAAGATTGTTATCTTTTGAATGCTGGCAAGATTTTATAAAAATGTATATGAGTTTAGTATTTTATGTGTTCCTTAAATGAAGATGTCATTTTCATTAGGAATTAATTTGGCTGATTCAGAGTTGTTTACAACCACGTTATTGAGTAAATGACATCTACTCATTGGGCTTTTGGAATTTATACCTTTTTAACAAGTACCTTAAACATCTCCAAAAAACTCCAAATAAGTGTCTCAACGAACAAAGTTGGCGACTGCAAAGATTTTCTTGCCTTTTAACTTTGTGATTCTCAATATTGAGGAGTGATAAATATGTCTAAAAACATAAATTAAAAACATACGGCCACAGTATGCACAATATTCATTTACATAAACAAGCATGACCTCAAATTTCATATATCTGCTTTAGAATACATAACGGTTAAGTCAGGAGTATACTGTATATAATGATTTGAGCCAAAACAGACGAAAAACGTGAAATCTGTCTGCAAGTAAAGAGACATGATATGTTAGCAGTTCTATCCACAAAATATGGGAACAAATTCTGACCAAAATGACACATATGATGTGCAAGATGATGTGCAAGAATACACTGGAGGACTGCAGATTTAAAAGAAGCGACACTTTTTCTTGAAGACATTGCTGCCTGGCTCATCCGGTGAAAATGTCCCAAATGTGGAGAATTTGTTGGCAATGGGTCTTCTTGTTAAGGAAGACTGCTTAGCTAATTTTTGATATATGTGGAAAGTAAGTTTCGTTTAGCTTAGTCTGCTAAATTAGGGTAATGTCTGCATCTCACCAAAGGATGTGTGCAGGCCTGTTTTGTAATGTTTTCCGGCATAATCCCAAAAATTCTTAAATGTGCATTTAGGAAAAAAAAAATCAATGTCACTTTGTAATATTTATACTAACTTCATTTCATGACCGAACTGTAAAAATCTGTTGAATTGATTGATTGATTGATTGCTTGGTGTTTCACATCGTGCTCAAGGGTACTTCACTTAAACGATGGCGCTCTATTCCAACACAGTACACTGGCAGTAGTAGACTGCGATTTTTGAACACAACCATAAACTGTGTGTCATTTTAGTGTTTTTGCTGTTGGAAAAATAATGTTCCTTTAGTGCTAAGTATGAGAACATGAATATAATCTGGAAACAACCTGCCATTAGCCAGAGGGTCAAAATCTGTTGAAAAGGCAACTTTCGACCAACACTTTGAAACTTTTGGTAACCTATAAATCAGACCCTGTTCATCCCGTTCTACCCAGCAGCACAGGCCTGTGTGTGGTACACATTTTGGACATCTCTAAAATTCTTAAGAAAACTTATGTATATATTTTTTGTGTGGTTGAGATTGAAATGTTTTTGGAAAGACTGTGCTGAAAGTTTAATCAGTTAAACTTTTATAAATCATCTAAGAACTCGCTGGTTAAATACAGTTAGAACTACTATCTGGACTTTCCTGTATACACAATCAAATTTATGTATCAATTTTAATTTCTTACAGAGTGACTATCAGTCCAATGCCAATAACAGCAATGCCATTCATCTGAAACCTGTCAGAAAAACAGAACTTCAGAAAAAGCTTGGTAAAGTATATTTTTTCTACAGTTTAAGTGAATGTTTCAAAGTTAACCACGGTTGTCATTATAAAGATTTTAAATGAATGAATAACAACAATCCTTCAGTGAAAGGTTCATTTTTTGGAAACTGTTTTTTAAGTATTTTTAACATCTAAGATATTTTTGACACAAATGCTTTATTTGTGGAATTCCAGCAATAGAAACAAATTATCGTTTTGTGTGAATGTTCTGAGCAAAATAAGTTACAGACTGAAAGTTAATGCTTATGATCTATAATTCACTCATCATTTAACACATAACATCTTCAGTGTTGTTTAGGGTTTACATTTATGTGGATCAGTTTTAAGTTTTTAATCAAACAAGGTTGAAAAGCAATGTTTACAGAAAAAAATTGTTTGACATTTATAAACTTTTTTTATTTTAGAACGACAACGAGAAGTATCAAAGAAGGCAAAAGAAAAACACGACAAACCAGTAGACCAGCAACCAAAGAGGTCATTTTTATTGCCTCATGCAAGGTAAGAACGTGTATTATTTAAACTGTTTTGGGCTAACATTACTGCTGCGAATGGTTTGGCGAAAATCAAGGAATTGGCTATTGAGACATTGTTTGTAATTGTTAACATTAAATACTGTTGACTTAGGTCAGATATTTCTTCAACAAAGAAAAGTTCTCAAATCTTAAAACTTAAATCTGATGCTGATCAAACAAAATGAAACTTAATAGTGTATCAAAATTATTACTGATTTACAGATTGCTTGGAAAAATAGTCAAACTTTAGATAATTGTATCATATAGTTTATCATGGAGGAAATCATGTGGAAATGGCATACAATGCAGAACTGTCGGTAAGGTGAATTTGTAGAGGAAAATCCCCTGCTTTTAATTGTATTTTACTGACTATACAAACTTGTAAATTACTTTAATGACTACTAGTGGTTGAAGAAATGTATGTAAATCAGGTACATGTAATAGGAATACTAGAAAAAAATCTGGAAGCAATATCATTTTAGTGAACAGATACACAGCCTGTAAAATGTATATTATTATTATGTCAGTAATGTCCTGTCACCTCACATTTTATTTATTCAGACGATCAAGAGTTAATAGGTATGTTATATATGTCAAGAGTTGTCTTCCCTGGTTGTGTTTGTAGACTCCTGTTGCATGTAAAATACCCTATAATTCTGTGGTAGAAGTAGTTCTACCATGTAAATTTACTTTTTGTCCCAAGTCTATTTCTGTTGAAGAAAAATACCCAAAGTTTATTAAAATGAGTTAAAAATTCCTCTGTGTGTGTGTCGGTAAACGCTTGGCTGAAGATTTAATACTTTTGATTTTCAATGTTTGTGCCTTTTTTTGGGAGATAAAATATAATTCGGACATAGGAAGCCAATTAATTTTTGAGTCATGTTTTGCTTGCTGTGCTTATAGTGTATCATCATGTCAGAATGTCACCTTTATAATAAATAATCTTAATCTTCAGAACAGTATAAGAAACTCATGATCAAAATGTAGCTGGTAATCTAGCAGTAGTTATTAAATAATGTTAAGCTGCCAAGAGACAACTTCATTTTCTCCCACCCTCTGACTAAGTCGAAAGCGGTAAGCATGTGGTTGGGCGAGAGCCTCCTGAGCCCTGGCCCCTGGGTGTCTGTGAGATAAGGGGCTTCGGAAATCTGCTTTGTTGCAGTGTCAGGTTTTTCATCCTGTAAATGTGCAGTGGTGTCATCTATGTTGCCAGTGGCGTTTAGGGCGGTTTCCTTCACTCATTGGACTGGCAAATGTTTACTATGTCTTTATTAGAAGTTAACATTTCAGAAGTAGTTCAATGGTAATAGTTGAAGTGACTGTGACTGTTCCCTGGTGCTCTGTGAATTAAGGGGCACCAGGAAGCCACTTGTTGTGGTGTTCTGTGTTTCGTCCTGTAAATGTACTAAGGTGTTTTCCTTCACACATTGGGGTGGCACGCCGTCATATGAGTGAAATAACCTTAAGTGCGACCTAAAACCCCCATCAAACAACTCAAATCCATTGGACTCCAATGGTTATTTCCAACGGCCTCTGTTATGGTCCTAATGTCCTATCATGGGTGTGACAGTGACTAAAAAGATTTTCCTTGTGTTCGTTGATGACGTCAACATAAAACAACCATTATATACCAGTATATTTAGATCGATGATTATGTTACAGATTATTAGTTCCCAGTGGGCAACGAGGTGATGGTAAAAATCAAGATGAGCAACCCCTGGTCTCGATTGTCAGTGATAGGTAGGTATAAAATTGATGTCATTATCAGCCTTAATAGTTTTAGACGTCAGGATTTGAAACGTACTACGTAGCTGAACTGGAAGTTTTCTGTGCCTAGACAATCTCCGAGTTTAAGGACATCACGGGATGGCCAAGGACATCATGGCATATGGAGTTCTAGTCTTGTGTCGTAATTGTTTCTTGTCAATGATGATGATGGTGATGATCTGATTTGATGTGGTGTCCAGTTTTTCGTCCTGCAAGTGTAATAGGGTGTCTTGTGTGTTGCAAGTGTCATTCAGACTGGCATCCAGGATTCATTGGACTGGCACGTCGTCATACGAGTGAAATTATCTTAAGTACGACGTAAAACCCCAATAAAAAAAACAAACAAATGAAGTGAGAAAACATAAGACATAAACATTCTCATGGAAAAAAGCTTATGTAAAGGCTTCAAACAACATTTCTTTGCACACATAATTATTTTTAAAACATCTTGAACATGCTTATTACCATTGCAAGCCTTTTGCTGATGTATTTGATTTGTTTTAATCCTTCCAGTAGTGAAGAAGATGAGTTTGATCGACATACGTTAACAAAAGAGGCACATAAGGAAATCACTCAACAATTAATCAAAGATGGCTACAACTTAGATCTAGAACCTGATGATGAAGACTTGGACTTAATTCCGCCACGGCCCTTAAGTGAGAGATACGCCTGCTGTAATCAAACCATTCATACAAAATGTGCTATCCAATAATTTGTCATTATTTAAGATATCATTCATATATGTCTTGCCAAACTCATTTCTCTGTTAAGACATGGTGTGCAAGAACGGATCCATTTGTCATGATGTTACTGTTTTACTGGCTACGGGTGGCTTTCTCTTATGCTGTCCCACTTCGCACTCTAGGAACTGTATCCAATGGACTCTAACTGACTTCACTCTATTTGGTTGTGTTAGAGTCTTGTCGACTGTTGGAAAACACTACTGTCTTTTTTTGTGAAATACTCTTGAGCCTGGCATGAAACACGAATCAATCAGTCAATTATATGTGCTGACCTTGGAAGACCAGAAGCTTTACACGACACTGTTTAAGCTGTTTAACCTTGTATTAGATGATTATTGTTTGTAGCCCCTCCCAAGGCTTCATCAGATGATTACTTGTCCAAAGTGCCCTGCTGAACACCTGATTGTGTCATTTATCATGATGGTACATCTTTTTTCAAAAACTGGTATCTAAACCCTCCAGAGTAGTCCACTTTTAGGGGGAAATGGGGTAAATTTGCCAACAAAGCAAACGTACAAGTGTGGTTGGGTGTTACAGTACAGAAAACCCTTTTGTTTCAAATATATAGTCATTTGTTGTGTGTGTATCGTTATGGATCAGCTAACCCAGATGAAGACGGGTTGCAGTATTTTGCGATATATATATGCAAAGTGTATCAAGGTGAGGACAGGTGCTGGCACCATTAATCAGTTTTGTCAATTTACTTACTTTAAAAACTTAAATACCTGTGTAAATAATGTCAATTGGTTGCCCTTCTGCTCCTCACCCTAAATGAAGGACAACAGGAAGACCTTTAGTTTATGTTGTCTCATTCTGAGAATTCAGCATTTCACATAATTGCACCATTTTATGTGTCCTCTGTGTTGAGCTAATGTCACACCAAGCCAACTGGGCGTGACTCGACTGGAGAGTCTTGTGCAGTCGTGGCTAGTCTGAAGAAGTCAGCAGTGTTCATGTCACACTGCACCAATTTCTTTGGACAACGTCATAACATTGCTTAGCTGACATCACGCAACAATCCTAATCCAGTGCTGCTCTTATATGGCGTTCGACTATGCGTGCGATTGCATGAGACGGCATGTCCCACTAGGCCGACTGTAGCCAACTGCTCGTCCAGTCGGCTTGGTGTGACAGTAACTTTACTTTCTGTCAGTGTCATGAAGCAAGGATGACCGCCTCCAGCCTTTACTCATTATACTGGCAAGCTGTCAGATAAGTAAAATAACCTAAAGTATTGCTTGAAAGCAAGCCAACAGACACACAGTAATTCATCTTCTTGTGTAATAATTATTGGAAAGAGATGCTATGATTTGTTAACAATTAATGTAATTATAATTTCATTGTTTTGGGGGGTTTTTTTTGTTTCTATTTTAAGTCTGTCCCCATGCACATGTCCCGATACATTATCAACATGCAAACTAACATTTGCTTGTGTCATTCTTCAGGTCCAAATATGTCTCTAGTCCTGCATCATTTCACAATTGTTAAACATTTTCCTTGCCAACATATTTCTATTTTTGCTTAGTGTATCTTCTAGATAGCATTATAATGATCATAGGTCCCATCA
>JAVFBZ010081820.1:0-26263 GCA_032466195.1 Katharina tunicata | reverse complement strand
TTTGAAGGAGATATTTAGTTTTATATCTCAATTGGAAATACTGACTGGCCCCCTCGAATCGCCTACCGCCTACCGCCAACCGCCGACTAACTTTATACAGTCTGAGGTCCACTCCGCAGATGATTGTGGGTGTGGCTTACCGGACCTATGTCTTTTTCACGTGTTTGACTGTGAAATATTTCACTTGTTTTTTTAAACGATAAAAGCGCATGATATCGAAATGCATGTTAAACAATGCGATATAACCTATTGTTCAGTCGGTGGCACATTTTTTTATCCAGCCCACCCCACGTGCTTTTGATACAATTTTGTAAACAAACAGCTGTCAAATGTTGAAAAATTCACGCTAAGGGGCTAATGTTCACTTTGTAAGTGATGGTGTGAATGGTTACTCAGCTGTCAGCTGTTGCCATATTAACCAATCAGCGAGCTGTTGACTAAACATCTGCCGATCACCCGAGCAAAAACATGGTGAGGGTTGAAATACGTCATGGGGACCGAAATCAAAGGACTGTCATTATACTATTCTAGTTGTTTTCAGAAGAAACATTATTGGTGACAGATGGCTTATTTTCATACCGTAAAATATGATTGAACGCTCCAGTATATGTCAGTTTTAATTTCGGTTACTCGCTATTCGGATCGTCTAAACATTGCATAGTTGTTGTTGTACAAAAATTGACAGTTCGTCTTATCTGGAATTTAAGCTGTTGGATTAATTTGAAAATATTCTGCGGAGAGTAACGTTTGAATATGGATTTGTTAAAGTCATTTGCTCACCCTGACGAAGTCGTCGCTCTTCTACGATTCAAACTTGGAGGATATGCGAAAACCATGCCAAAAAATGACTACGTAAGTTTCCTTGTTATTTCTTAAAATAATTGTAATGACATTTAAAAATAAAGAAATCATAAACTGTAGTACACTATACACAGCCAAAGACATTCGGCACCACCTTTACCAGTTTGTACCTGTGCTTGATTTCTATTGGTAATCTTACAATGACAAATACATACTGATAGCCCAGTAGACTAGTGCCAGAGGTATCTTTCATGCTATATTTAATAATGTTTGATATTTAAGGGATGGGGAGTTATAAAGTGAGTAAGTCTTACAGAACGATCACCCAACTTACGAGATTCAGTTCCTAGGGTTTTAAGAAATATATGATAATATGACCTTTCAAGTAAATAAACACCTACCATTTGTCAAGATTAATGTCCTCTTCAATTTGAGCCCAGTCATCTGGCATTTTATTATAACTTATAGAAGATATAAAATTCCAACAAAATTTGATGCAACAGGTTAGCTGAAATCGAGTCAAATGATCAAAATTTTCTTTATTATTTTATTATCTTTTTAGGAAAAAATGTCTACAACTTTACAAAAGTGTTACAACTATCTGAACAAAACTAGCAGAAGCTTTTCTGCTGTAATTCAAGCTTTGGAAGGGGATTTGAGGTAAATATGGAAAATATGCACAAAAGATGTTCCTAATTTAATGTTTATGTCTACTGTGTAAGTGTTCTTGTTTCAGTTAAATTTAAAATGAGTGAAATACCGGTAACCTGAAATACGACTATGACATTAAACATTAAAGGTACTACATGTATGTTCCCCAGAATTTCGGGTAAAAATCTACTGAAACAAATTAAACATGGCTTTCTATATTTTTTCTAGTACGGCCCAAATTATAAGCTTTCAGAAAATATCAGCTTCGAGAATGTGCGATTATACTGTGTTATAACCTTAAAGGTACTATACTGCAGAATTTCCGCCAAAAATCAACTGAAACAAATTAAACCGAGTTTTCTATATTTTTCTAGTATGGACCAAAGTATAAGCTTTCAGAAAATATCAACTTCGAGAATGTGCGATTATACTGTGTTAAAATAATAATAAAGTTTGTAAAATCTATAATGCGACCCACATTACGATGCCTAATGTATGCACAAAGGTTTTCTGTATACTTTGGGCCATGTAGAAAAATATAGAGAACCCGGTTAATTGGTTTCAGTCGCTTTTTGGCCGAAATTCTGAAGTATAATACCTTTAAAACAAACAAATATATAAATTTCTGCTATTACCATTTACACTTTTTTGCAGTTCTATTAGTTTTAAAAAATATTAATCTGTTTTTTGTTTTTTTCAGACATGCTGTATGTATGTTTTATCTGGTTTTACGTGCTCTGGACACTGTAGAAGATGATATGACAATTCCAAATGAGACAAAAGTTCCTATGTTAATAAACTTCCACACATACCTATATGACAAAGATTGGAACTTTACGAAAAGTCAAGAAAAAGATAAAATTGTACTGGAAGATTTTCCAACGGTAAGAAATGTACCTTGATTAAACCCAAGCAAACAAACAACATTTCTCACAATCGACACGTAAGACATGGATGACAGCATCTGCCAGGTTTATGTCCTATGTAACGTTTTGGTCTAGATTCGAAGATAACTGCTTAACAATTTAATTTAAAATTATCTGGACTGATACACTGGGATTGAATTAACCAAGTAGTCACCAAAAATCCTAGTGTAACACATGTAGCAGTAGCCGTCATTTTTTGACTCCAGTCCACAGTCTGTGACCTGGACGTGCCCCGCCCACAAATTGTACAATGAAGTCTGAGGTCAGCTTGACTGATCACCTGCCTGGTGTATTTGGTGTACCAGCTGTAATTTATTATAAAAAGAAATAATATGAATCTGTTTATGAATGACAGACAATAAAGTATGATTAGTAAAATAATTTATAGTTTGTACCATCTCTAAATGTATGTAAAAGTTTAACCCGTCTATTGCTAAAAAAAAAGAAAAGATATGAAGTGTATGTGTATGAAGTAACATTGCACAATGTAAATGGCAAGGTAGAATTCAAAGATGAATGTTTTTTAATGTTTTTTTAAAGTAAATTTTAATAAAGTAAAAGACAAACTTTAAAAATTTGCTTTCTCTTTTTATTTCAGATATCACTTGAATTTCGTAGTCTAGGCACTGAATACCAGGACGTGATTGCTGATATAACTAAAAAGATGGGTAAAGGAATGACACAGTTCTTAGAAAAAGGAGTTGGGTCAATGGAAGAGTGGAATGAGGTATAATAGTCTGGAATTAACTTTATTTTCAGTTGTTATTTAACAGACAGCTGGGTGATCCAAGCTTCCTGTGCACTGGTGCTCTCTTAGCTAAGGGACATCAGGAAGCTTATTTTTTGTGGTGTGCTGTAAATTAACTGTGGAATATATAAAGATTATAATGACAGTGCAGGATATGCGACTATGTATCAGCTCGAGTTGGCTGAGGTCTGACTGCAGTATCTATCAAGCTCGAAGATACTCCGGTTTAAGAGGATGTAGATATGGAAAAATATCCGATGGCTCTGTATCAGCGGGTCTGGGCTATAGTTATATGAAAATTTGTGTTACCAGTGTAGTTCCAGCTGATTCCCTTCACCCATTAGACTGACTTACCATCATAGAAGTGAAATAACCAAAAGTTTGGTGCACACCCCAGGGGCCGTTTGCTCAAAGCAGTGTTAAATTTAAGCCATTGTTGTACGATGTCACGTCATAATGTACTTTCTTTGTGACGTCACAAACTTAAACCTGTGTTATCTTTTGAGCAACCCAGCCCAGTCAAGCAAACAAACATTTGTTAACAGATGATCCATTCATCTGAGATAAAGGGTAGCAATTTCTTTGAGATAACTGTTTCAAATAGATGGCGATACCTTTAGCTATTAGCTATTTTGATTTGAGTTTTAATAAGTCATAATGTTTCAATGCTTTGTGTATTTAATTTCTGTTACTCTTAAATTTAATGGGAATAATAAAAATATTAAAATTCTCTTCTTTTTCTAACAGTATTGCCACTATGTAGCCGGGTTAGTTGGTATTGGGCTATCACGGTTGTTCTCTGCGTCTAAATTGGAAGATGAAATCGTTGGTGAGGATGAGACGCTGGCAAACAACATGGGCTTGTTCCTACAGAAGACTAATATCATTCGGGATTATTTGGAAGATTCTGTGGAAGGGAGAGAATTCTGGCCTAAAGCTGTAAGATTTTTAGATTACCTCCCTTTGTTCATACAGTCGTTGCACCTTGTGGCTGTATATATGTATATTATGGAAAGTGGAATACAAAAAGATTGTTTTTAAGTGAGACCATTCTGTGATATTCTTGTTAAACTGAGTAATGCTTTAGTACAATGCAACAAATTTAAGCAAAACGAATCTAAATTTCTTGAAAAAAAAAATATGGATAATTTTTTCAAGGTATTTATTATTATACTACATTTAAAAAATCTTATTATAACACTTATTTATACTACATTTAAAGTCTTATTACAACACTTTTATACTACATTTAAAGTCTTATTACAACACTTTTATACTACATTTAAAGTCTTATTACAACACTAATTTATGATGTTTAAAAATAATAAGTTGACCGAATAAGTTACATGGTTATAATACATGTGGCAGGGATGTATCTAGATTTCCAAAATTATAACCTGTATGATTTGAAAACAAGAAAAACAAAAAATAGAGGAAGGGGACGATGACCAGGGGAAGTCCTGGCAGAAAAATGTTTAGAATAAATTCTTTTAGCCAATCAAATCTGTCGACACGAGATATGATGTCAAAACAAGCTGCTTAAAGTAACATACGCACTCAACAGTTCTGAATTTTGCACTATCACAGAATCTCATGAAAAATTGATATTTTTCTCAAGAAGTACAAGTTAGAGGCTTTACAATAATTCCAACATCAAATTTGTAGGTTGAAGGAGAGTTCTATATTAACTAAAAACTAAATTTTCTGTCAGAAAATTATTATGTGGATGTGTCAATCAGCTGTCATAACTGTGCCACCCAAAGATGTATCGACGCTACACCAAGTCAAATGTTAATAAGCCCCGCCCCCATCCACTTTTCAAAATCTTAATTCCATTTAAAGTCATGAACCCGGCGAGATCAAAAGCTTTACTTGAGGCATACAAGGAAAAATGACCGGCCTTCCTTACGCTTAATTTGAATTATTGCATGATTTCTCCTTGCTATTACTAGCCTTGAACCAACTTAATAATTTTCATTTCAAAGTAAATAGTTTATGTACAAACTTCAAATTTGATTAAAATGAAGGTAATCAGAATTTGTTGTAAAACCCTAATTTTGAGTGCTTATGTTTATACTTTAAAGATTACTCAAAATATTATTGAAAAGTCAAAAGTTATTCATTCATTTAATTTTTTGAAAAAAGATTATTGAGGGTGTTATATTTTTAGCTTTCCATGCATGCTGTTATAAAAACATGACTTTAATGGATTTTTACCTTTTGGGTATATTATATAGTTATGTAGCAAGTTGAAAATACATCAGTTATGTTTTTGTTATGTGCCCAGCTTCTAAATGCCACTTAAACATGTTAACATTCATGCTGTCATACACTGGGGGAACATAAGCTTTCAAACAGAGCTACATGTACTCTAAATCACCTACTGTATAATATCAACCACCTATCTGTGTCACCTTTTTGCAACTTGTAAAAAGTTGATATCATGTAAACAACAAATTTAAGGTTTTCTGTAAAATCCTGAATCTCCCCAACAGCAAACTTGTCAATCTTACAGCCATATACTATTTCAGAGTCATTTAAATAGATTCCAAAGTCGTAATTTTATAATTGAAACTTTAGGTGATTTAGGGTAAAACTAGGTGACTTCACATTATTTGGTGTGGTAGTTGCTGTCTACTGTAACAGTCTGTTGAAATACACCACCGTCATATAAGTGAAATGGTCTTGAGCAGGTCAATTAACAGCAATCAATCATTTCTTATCCCGCCATTCATTTGAATATCTTAAAAAATTAATTATTTAATTTTTTGAAAAAACATTTTTTTAGGCATTGTGGGAGCCAAGATCCAACCTTGTAAACTTATTTTGAATTTTTCTTTTTCTATTTTCAAGACTTGGGGAAAGTACGCCAGTAAATTAAACGAGTTGGCAAAGCCTGACAAACGAGATGATGCTGTGTGCTGTTTAAACGAGCTGATCACCAATGCGTTAGAACTCGTACCCGATCTAGTTGTCTATATGTCAAGATTGAAAAACCAGTCTGTCTTTAACTTCTGTGCCATTCCACAGGTATGTACTCAATCACCTATTTCATCACGAGTTGTCCACCAGCTGTGTGTAATGGAAAGCTCACTAACCAAACAAATTAATACCAATTATAGCTCAGTTTATGAAAAGCTATCCTATAATTTCTCTTGCATAATCTGGTGTTCCATGAAAAATTGCCTTTAATATGAAAGTGATTTTGAAGTTTGCATGCATGAGACAGTTGGGGTGGTTTCCTTGACCCATTGGGCTGGCACGCCATCATATGAGTTTTGCGTAAAATACCCTGTCAAACAAACAAATCAAATTCTTAAAGAATATACTATGGTCTCCTTTTGAAATTGGCGGGTGGTTGGGTGGGGGCCTCCTGTGCACTGATGTTCTCTGGGCTAAAGGCGCATTATGAAGCTGATATGTTGTGGTGTCCTGTTTTTTGTCCTTTAAGGGTGTTAAGGGTGGTTTCCTCCACCGATTAGGCAGGCATGCCGTCATATGAGTGAAATTTATGGCGTAAAACCCCAAAGCTAACGAACAAATCTTTTGAAATTGAGTTAAGTGTCAATCAATCTTACATCCAAAATTATCTTGTCATTTGTTACAGGTGATGGCTATCGCTACATTGGAACGGTGTTACAATAACCCGTGTGTATTTAGTGGTGTGGTCAAGATTCGGAAAGGGGAAGCTGTTCGCATGATGATGGAAGCCACGTCTCTGGATAGCGTCAAAGCCATCTTCGCTCATTTTACCAACCTGGTAAGTATCGCTTAACTCACACACTTGAAGCTCAACCGTATTGACGGCACTTCATGTATCCAGAAGTATATCAACTAGAGGTCTATGAACTAGAAGTAGATCAACCTGATAGCTAAGTGGCATCAGGAAACCAAGTTGTTGTGGTGTTTGTTAGTTGTAAATGAAGCCAGAAGTGGTTTCCTGCACCCGTTGGATTGACACGCTGTCATATCAGTAAACTAACTACAGTGTAAACATTGTTACGTATGAAACTGAAGTATTAGTTTTAAATGTGGACGATTAAATCAGTATTTAATAAAAATATTTACTTTTCATTGTTTTCAGATTGAAAAAAAAATTCCGAAAGACAATTCAGTTTCCAAGAAAACAATCGCAGTTTGCAGACGAGCATTGGAAAGTACGAAAACAACACAATCTTACTCCACAGTCAGCATATATCCCCCTTTGTACGTTTCCAGTGCCATGCTGATGTCGGCCATTTTGTGGAACTACTGGGCAAACTTTTCCACATTATACTCATTCACCGAAGTAGATACAAATGAATGATTTATTAACTTGTTACATAGATGGAACTACATACATATATAGAGAAGTAGATGACGTCATAGACTGTTATCATTAAATTTTGTTGGAGATTTTAACAGTTGATTTGACCTTGGACATACATGTAAATAAAGGCTTATCTTGATATTAATGTCCCTCAAAGATCAGGCTCTAAATCCACAGAGAATTTCAGACTGAAGGCAGAACTTGAAGGATCCTTCTTAATTTATTTATCAGAATTTTTACGGGTTGTGTTATCTTGCTGGGTCAATTAGTATTATGGATCCGAGGTTGCAAACCAAAGAAGAAAATATGGGGTCATGTGTGCCAGCCCAAAACTGGAATGACATCATCACCCTGTACAAGTATCACTACTGAAAAACAGCTTTAAGGACATTTTTTTTACAAATTTAACATCATAGAGATGCTTTAAATATATTTAATTCCAACTCTGTGTGATGCAGGGAGAGAAATTAAGATATAGTTGCACTACATTGCTTGCAGAAAATTCATTTTGTGGGCTTAAGTTTGTTAGCACTGTGTTAGAGGACTGCAGAACAAACTGGTACATGTAGAAATAGCAGGCAACATTATTTTAGATGCCCTGAAGGATAAAGTAATAATAAATCAGTATATAATTTGACCCGGTGATTAAGCTATGACCTGTAACCAAGTTTTACCATTTGAATTACTGATTTATTTTGTCCACTTTTTATCATTTAAATAATTGGTATTAAATTTAATCTCTTAAGGTTATAATGCTCATTTTAAATTATTTTATCTGAATATATAATCTTTGAAAAAGAATAAAAACAACCTTTATGTTTGCATATCATTGTTAGTAGTATGTGAGTGGGGACACCAAGTGGATTTGTTTTTGCTAGTGGACGACGGGCAAGAGCCTCCTGTGCCTCAGAAAGACCATTTCTTGTGGTGTTCTGTTTGGAGTCCAGGTCCCGTATTCATAATTGATTGATTACTGCTTAACGCCGTGCTCATGGGTATTTCACTTATATGACGGCGGTGTATTCCAACAGTAGACAGCGACTCTAATTTACACAATCAAAATGTGAAGTCACTTAAGTGTTATCGCTGTTGGAAAGATAATGTTCCTCCAGTGCGAAGTTTGACAGCATGAAAATAATCTGGAAACATATACTCGCCGTACATGTAGTTAGCCAGAGGGTCCCGTATTCATGAAGCTACTTATATTCACCAAGATATAAATCCTGATATTGCACCAGTATTTTTGTGTTTTTCTGGATAACACTGTCTGATACTGAACAGATTCTAGTTCAGGGAATTTTTTGCAGGCTGACACCTGTGCGGGAATTGAACCCACGACCCTCGGAGTCATGCACCGAGTTGCCAGCAGTAAATGCCGGCCACCTAAACCACTCAGCCATCTGACTCGGTGCATGACAGGGTCAAGATTTGATTCCGGCAAGTGTCTCAGCCTGCAAAATTTCCTGAACTAGAATCTGTTCAGTGTCAGAAAGTGTTATCCCCCACCCCTCGCAAAAAAACATGAAAGTACTGTCAACGGTCACTTTCTAAACGACACAAAAAAATATATATATATTTCAAGATAGAAATAATTAATCCTGATATTTCACCAAGATATGAATAATTAATCCTGATATTTATAATGATATAAATGACAAAGACTTGAAATGGTCAGTTCACACTGTTTATTAAGACTTGCTATGCAATGTACACAAACCGTTACAAAATATAGAGCATTGTGCTTCTTACTAAAGGATGTTCTGGAATAAATGTTGGTTTGGTAAATCTGTGTATTATGACAAATTCCGGTACACAGGAATTAGGAGTATACGTGTACATATACAGTCTTACAAGCAATTGTTTGTTTGTTAAATATTGTAAACAACATTAAAAATAAGTAAAATTAAACCATAGAAAAATTCAAAAACATCAAAACACAAAAGTTACAAAAGTATAACAAAATCTTGTGAGAAAGCTTTTTAGAACAAATTTACAATTGAAATAAAGGAAAAAAGCCAAAGTAAATATCCTAAATATACCTTAAAATTTGGTTGTACAATTTTAATTTTAACACATCCATAAATAGGTAATTAAAGTGTAAATTATATATATATTTCTCACGCTACCGAAGAAATGGGCAAAAAGATTAATCAACTCAAGCCTGTGTAGTGCAAAGAATACCTCTCTCGTCTTTCAATTTAAAATATCACTCGTCGGAAAGAGAGTTGAGTGATACTCCTCATATTAAACGGTCTTGCGTTGTTCAAACTCTCTACAGCTCTCCCTTGAGAAGGGTTATTTATAAGCAATATCCCAGCGTTAGTTTTGTCTTGACTAGTTGGAATGAAGTAGGCCAATTCTTTGGTAGTGTTTTAACGTAAATTTTAAAGTAAATATTAAATTAAGCAAAAAGGGCTATTCATGTATCACATTTCCTGTTTGTTTTATTGGGGGTTTAGGCCATATTTAAGTATATTTAACTTATAGGACGATGGAGGAAAGAACCTCAATGTCACATGGCAACAACACTGGGCATGCACAAGACATCAGATCTAATACGTTTTCTGATGCTCTGAGAGTGTTCTGAGAGCACCAGGGCACAGGGACCTTCCACAAGCCACCCATTCTAAATAACCATGATAACAAGGCTAAATTGTTCATATCACATTTCCTCATAGTAAAGGTTATAAACCAGGGGGTGGATTCACAAAGGCTTTTAGCGACGTTTCCAAAATGACTTCATTGTCACAAAATTATGTATTGCACACACACATTATGCGTGTGAGTAAATTTTGACGCCTTTGTGAAACTGTCCCCTGACTGGTACTGGTTAAATTTTAACAAGAAAATAAAAGCTAGATGTCACTGTAGTGAAGTAGGACCTACATGTTTTGGCCGATGCTCAGCTGCTTTGACAGTACCGGAATACGCGAAAAACGTATTGACGGCAGAGCTCGCCGTGAATGCATGGGTGTGCCACTTCACTCGTGTGCCATCTAGCGAACAACCGGAATCCCGGTGCAGTTGAACTAAAATCTGATTAGCATAACACTACGAGTATGAGAATTCCAACACTAAAAGCCATTATCAACTGAACAAACTCTGCATAGAGAATGAAACTTTGCATCTGTCATAAATCAAAAATTACAATACCAACTTAAAGGTCAAGTAATCGTACAAATAAACAAAATCTTAGTTGACTGTGTGGAGCAGATTCCACGATTATGGTCAGTGTGAATGGATTTCCCCCTATGATGTAGGAGACACATAAAGCAGACGTCTGTATGGTGGCCAGTTTATGCCATCCAGGCCTCCTTAACATCAACATTTAGCTTTAAACTTCATTTTTTGATTACCCTTAATCCTCAACAAATTTGACCTCTAGCGTATAAGTTTTAAGTAATTTATGGAATTTATCAATGATAGTTTGGGACTAAAACTAATATTTTCTGGTCGCTTCAAGTCTGAACTTCTTAAAAATTTCAAGATTGATTTTTCTTCACTTCTTAGTCTTTGCATAACATGTAGTTTGTGAAGTGGTTAAGGGGTCGAATTTGTTAAGCATTTAGAGTAGTGCTTAACATCAATTTCAAGGGTATCTCACTTAACATAGACATTTATATGTGAATATTATTATTATTTGATTGGTGTTTAATGCTGTGCTCAAGGGTATTTCACTAAAGATTGTGGTGTATTCCTATAAGAGACACATGTTTAACACAACCAAAAAATGTCACTTGACTGTCATTGCTGTTGGAAAGATAATGTTCCTCCAGTGCAAAGTATGACAACCGGAATATAATCTGGAAACACTACCCTTAGCCAGAGGGTGAAAACCCGAGAAGAAACTGCAAAACATATTGCCATCTGAAAAATACCTGTTCATACATAAGCTCCCAAAGGCAATTTTGAACCTATATCGGGTGCAAGGAAAGGGGATCAGCACCAACGCTAATCAATGGATCCAGGTCTCGGCTTTAAAATTTGCAATTATGAAGTTAAGAGCTATTAAAATCTCCACATAAAACGTGGTGTCACTTGATGTACTTGCAGCAATTATTGCCAAGAATTTTTTTAAGTAATTTCTGAGCAATAATTTTGACATAACGTGACTGCTTTATGTGGCTTCCACAATCAGTACTTGGAAATTTTCTACACACCCAGGACCACCATTTGTCTTAACTGCTTGGTAAGTTCTTTCTATTAAAACTGACAACTTTTGGGATGTCTCCCCTTATAAAGTCAGATTGCATTAATGTGTATAAAATATTTTAAAATATTGCACGTCTTATATACTGAGTAATATACATGTTATAATATAGCATACAGTAGGATGAATATTTGCCAGAAATAAATTGTAAACATACAGAAAACAAAACTCATTAGATATTTATTCTATTTGCTCAAAAGTGAGCCTCACAAAACCTTGACTATAGGATACCCTAAATCACCTATAATTTCAACCACATATCAGTGTCTCGTTTTTTAAATTGTGAAAGTATTATAGCTTGTAAACAAACAAATTTATGTTTTCTGTAAAATCCTGAATCTCCCCAACCTCATCATTGTCATCTGACAGCCATATATTATTTCAGAGTCATTTACATAGCTTCCAAAGTTGTGATTTTATGGACGAAATTTTAGGTGATTTAGGGTACAGCTTCCTTACATATGTTTACGTACAGTAACGAGAAGGGACTGTAGGGATTTAACATGTTGGTTTGTTTCTATGCCAGTCATTCCACAGATTAGTTTAGTGTATTATCTGATTATACACAATAACACACACTCTTGGTACATGACAGAAAATGTAATCAGGCCAAATTATGCCATCATTCATTGATATGGATTTTATTCTGTACTTATGTACTTAATGTTATTTCACTAATATGGCCGTGTGCCAGCGAAATGGGTGAAGGAAAACGCCCTTGACTTCACAGGCAACAGACATGTCAAGGGAAATAAAATGGAATCACAGGGTGGCGAAGGGAATCCACACTCTAGCCATATAGACTGACTCTTCAAAGTTGTTAAAAAAATTGCTATTACATTTTCTTTGGAATTTTTCTTTTCCAAAGACACAGTATGTGTAACTGTGTTCAATTACATGAAATGGTGTAACTGTTTGCTGTACATTAAATCGTGAACTGATTATATGAAATTGTGTTAATTATTACATGAAATCGAACGAATTAATGTGCATTAAATCGTGTAGCTTATTACATTAAGTTGTTACTGATTTCATGAAATCGTGTTACTAATTACTGTACATTAAATCATGTTACTGATTACATTGTCAAATAATGATGAGATTTCTAAATTTGACATTTTAAGGCATGTACATACGTTATTACAGGTACATATTTACAGTGTATACAAACATCTAAAAACACACACTCTTCACAGCAAAATTCAATTCTATTTACATTAACCAAATTCTTGTCGTTGATTTTTGCTGGGGTTATAATGTCATATAAAATAGTTTATTATACACCCAGCTGTCCATCTGTGTGTGTTATATTGTTTGTTCGATTGGGGTTTTACACCATACTTTGAGTTATTTCACTCATGTGACGGCGTGCCAGTCCACCGGGCAAAGGAAGCAACACTGGTAACACACAAGACATTTAGAGGACAATAAAAGGACACCAGAAATAGACTTCTTGGTACCCCTTAGCTCAGAGAGCACCAGGGCACAGGAATCTCTTGCACTACAGCACCACCCATACACCCTAAATCTGTAGCCTTCTGGGGTGCCAGAACTCATACAACCAGAACCATACAATGCAATAACCAATAAATTATATACATGACCATACATGTATGTTTCACCCATGGGAAATAATGCAGCTCTAGATCTAGGAAGATTTTTCTTAAAATGTATTTATTTGACTGGTGCTGAATGTCATAACCAAGACTATATTATCTTTGCATTGCTGATGTATGGTGGAAAACCTGAGAAAAACCTCCAAAAAAACCCACTGTTCTGTGAAGCAAATGAGTCACGGACCGGCTGAGATTTGTAATTATGTTAAATTTTATATTTTTCATACCTTTGGTTTGCATTTAACACTACATCCAGCTACAAATACAACAGGTGCTTTTGATACATCTCTTTAGGGACCATAAAAGATGTTCCAATGCTCTTGATTGATTGGTGTTTCACGCCGTCCTCAGGGGCATTTCGCATAAATTATGGCAGTATACTAACTTCAAGGCTAAACTTAACAGTTCAGAGAAAACAACGTGCATAAATTGATACTATTGGTATGTGTGGCACTTATTAATAGAACTGTGTAAAAAATAAAGTGATTTCAGAGACAAAGGTAGAGAACATCAGGGCGCGACTGAAGAGGACGCCACATCGATTTGGCTTTCTGATACCCCAAGATACAGGAAGTACTCATTCACTGAGTTCAATACTTTTACAATTAATAAATTTTGTCCTATTTGTCCTGTTTACTTTGATCTTCATAAGTGCCAATTTGTCACATAAAGTAAATAAATATACATTGCAAACAAACTTGAGTTTAATGGACTATTTGTAAATAGGAGTCAAACATAAACAACAAAAATAAAACAAAAGACTTGTACATACATCGGAATCATAAAAAAAGGTCTCACAAATTGTATTTATTCTCTATTTTTTGTTCTTCTATATAATATCGGCCGAGTATCAACTGGGTCAATCTGCACTATCTGCTAAAGTCACTTTTGAAAATTCAAAACTCAACTTAGCCTTCGCTATTTGTTCAATTTAGTACTGACTTTTGACATTAAGTACATTGACGGTGAAAGTCGCAAACCGTGTAAGTAATATTTTTTTTTGCGTCTAAAAATTCTTTGGGAACCCCCTTCCATCGCCTCAAAAATCATTGTAGCTCAACGGCCAATATAATTATATTATAATATGTGACGGGCCACAATTAGACTTGGAAACTGTTTAATATTTATATAAACTAAATTCCGCTTGTTTGTTTGTTTGATTGGCAAACTTCAGGTTATTTCACTCATACCCCCCTAAACGATGCTGGCAACACAGTCGTCACAATATATTAACATAACAGAAAACAGGCTTCCTGTTTGCTCTAAACTCAGAGAGCACCAGGGCACAAGTACAGAAGGGTCCTACCTAACAATTATCAAATCAATTTGGTAAATTAACTTAGATAGACCTTGGTAATTCTCAGCCGACAATATATTGACATTTCTCAATAATCATGTGTTAACATATGTTTGCACATTTTTTTTTTTTTAGGTATTAACTTACCATAAAAATAAATTAATAAAAAAACAACAGCATCATGTTCCATTTTTCTGGCTACGGTGCATTGAAATATCTTAACTGCTGAATAAAAGTACATTTGTTTAAAGCACACAAGGTTTGTGTAAATATTGTTCATTTTTAAATATAAGAAATAGTAGATTTAATATGTTAATCTATTCACATATTACTCTAAATTTATATTCAATTGTGAGCCAATCAAAACTCCTCATAAAAACTGTACAGATTTATGACAGATCACAAGGAAATTACACAAAGATTTATAATTGGTCAGGTAAGATCAGCCAATCACAGCCAGTGTTTCAAAAGCAAAATGGTGGACAATTTC
This sequence comes from Katharina tunicata, assembly GCA_032466195.1. Classification (NCBI taxonomy): domain Eukaryota; kingdom Metazoa; phylum Mollusca; class Polyplacophora; order Chitonida; family Mopaliidae; genus Katharina; species Katharina tunicata. Next base: position 11,215 of record JAVFBZ010081820.1, on the reverse strand, counting down.
AACATGGCTGACTAACTATTTAGTTCTCAGCAATACATGTATATAATTTACATTTTCACACCTTTTCACAATCTTAGGATTCCAAAATGACTACATATAGAGCAGAAGTTTTTTAACCTGAGCAACTTCTAAAACATATCCTTGGAGTATTTGTTTATATTACAATAGGTGTTAAAAACAATGTCTGTATCAACGATGAGTCAGCAAAATATTTTAAAATAAAATTGCCTTCTTACTTTTATTCTACCTTCTCCGTTGGTTTCCTCTTTGTAAATTTAGGCCAAACCATGGTAAAAAATATAATTATACCTAGACTCCCGAAATGTACCCATGCATAGAGAGACCTGGAAATAAATAAAATCGTATATTTATTCATTTAATTATTTTATTTAATGTATTATAACGTTGTACTCAAAACAGCAAACCTCAAAACAGACAATGTCTACATGTTGTTATACAGCCAGGGCAGTGGCCCTCAGTGGTGAGGTTTACTGTTTACAAATGCCCTGTACTTGTGTATATATACATGTACACATATATTAGAAACAAATCACTGAAATATTCTGCTATATATATATTGAGATACATGTGCTATGCTCCGAGATATAAATTTCAAAACATCTAACAAGCTTTTTTAGAGTAAGTTCCCATTTACTATGATGTTAAAGCTGTTGCATTTGGAAACCCCAGACGTTACTACCGATATTCAAAATAGCTCTTCTGCGTCATGCACACTTTGGGACCAATAAAATATGAGCATGTATCTTTAAATACATGAAATCTGGTCAAAAATTGCTTGTATTGTTCTTTTTTTTTTTCAATCCATAGAAGCTTAAAAGGGATCAACTTTTTGTGGGATATTTTTGATTGATTGATTGATTGTAGGCTATGTTTGTTTGATTGGGGTTTTATGCTGCACGCTGAAAGGCTATTTCACTTATATATGAAGGTATGACAGCCCAATGGGTAAGGACACTACCCTTAAATGACGCAACCTGCAAGGAGGACACCACAGTACATTTACAGGACAAAACACAGGTCACCACAACACATGTAATTCCTGGCGCGCTCTAGCTCAGAGGAGGTTCTATAACAACCACCTATGGATCAAACTTAACTTGCAAGTTTACAATTTTTAGTAAAAATTGAAGACTGTATTGTTTTTAAATGGGCTTCCCAATTTCTCTTAAATCAGCTGTGAATTGTTTTTGAAAAGGACCGCAACTTACCAAAAAAGTCTCCAACAAGCGAAAAATTCCAGTACTAGAAAAGGTGATGACAGGTAAACATTTACAAAGCGTGTCACAGTGAAGGTTATAGCGTCATAGATAAACGCCAGTGTGGGAGAACTCTGGAAAAACCCTCGTACATTTCTTCTCACCTGCAAAAATAATTACAGCTTTATTTTAATTCAACAAATTTGTGCGTTAATAGAAGTATGTTGTCGTTGTCAATCAAGTCTACAGATTTAGAAATGGGTCCTTCCTTAACACAATCAAGATAGAATCACGGAATGAAAAACTAAAACCTCACTATTATGGTAGAATGAATTAATTATCTCTATTAGGCAACTAGAACTGTGTACATCAGAATTTTGTAAATAATAATAAGCAGACTGTAAATAAATTCCGGTGAGAAATTTTTAAAATTGTTTTTTAAAATGTCACTATTTTTCTAAGGTCATGAAGGTGATTGTGTGAACCAATTTTTCTCATACATGTACTTACCAATCTGGCAGCAAAAGTACAAAGTGCTGCTGAAAAAAAGGTGATATAATATCCTGGATAGAACCCGTGCCACACTGCACTGGTTGAGAACACTGTTATTGTGCGGTATTGTTTAGGGGAGCGGTCGTAGACAACCCGTCGTAACCAAACCATTGTGGTTTTGTTCCAACAGTCTATGTTCACCTTCAGACTTGTGGATACCTAAAAAAAAATAAAAATTCATAGGATTTGTTTGTTTGTTTGTCTGATTTTGGTGTCGTACTTAAAATATTCTGTATTTTGGGTTTTCACAGAATCACAAGAATTATATTTATTTTCATCAAAAAGTAAAACTAAATGTACAGGTATTCCGTTAATTCTTCCTCCAAATTTGAAGGTAAAGGTAGTTTAAAAGCCTGGGTTAAAGTAAAAAAAAACTGAAAATTGTGCTAGAAATTTTAATTGGAAAAGTGTCAATTTGCTGTCACATCTCAGTCATCACACTTTGATGTACCAACGTCACCCTGAGTCAACCGTGTTAGCCACACCCCTTATAAGGATCAAAATGCTGGCTCGTTACAAAGGAGGTCATTCAACACAGCTCGATAAAAGTCTATTTGAGCAAATATGTCCAGCCCTCTTTCCGTTAAATTTGAATAACTGCTAGATTTCTCCTGGTCCGTACAAGCTTTGTTACTAATGAATAATTTTTATTTTAACGTGACTGTTTTAATTTCTAAATAAATATCAAATCTTGTAAAAATCAAGGCAAACAGAATAAGTTGAAAAATCCAAATTTTGGTTGCGTATGCGATTTAAGGTTATTTCACTCAAATGAGGAATGCCATCTCATTAGCTGAAATAAACCACTCTAAACGGCCCAGGCACACACATGACATTTACAGGATGAAAAACAGGACACCACAACAAATCAGCTTCTTAATGCCCCTTAGCTCAGAGATTACCAGGGCACAGGAGGCTCCCACCCAATCACCTGTGAAGTTCATAGGAATTATTTGGTTGGATTCAGATTGTATATACAACGCGAGCCTACAACCAATACGCTAGTAGAAAGTATTGATTGACTGGTGCTTAAGGGTATTTCACTTATATGGCGGTGGTGTATTTCAACTAGACGCCAAATTTTACATGAACAAATAATGTGAAATGACTTCAACATGTTCAAGAGTTGATGTTGCTAGAAAGATAATGTTCCTCCAGTGCTTAGTATGACAGCATGAATATAAGCCCCTTAGTATGACAGCATGAATATAAGCCCTTAGTATGACAGCATGAATATAAGCCCTTAGTATGACAGCATGAATATAAGCCCCTTAGTATGACAGCATGAATATAAGCCCCTTAGTATGACAGCATGAATATAAGCTCCAAACATAGCCCCTGTCTAAAGTTAACATAGGGGAATGACTAACCCAACTCTTACTAAGAACAACAGAAACGATGAACATGCTGAAAAAGGAAGGGATGTTTGTATAGATAATACATTTCAGCTACATGATGTTTGTTTGTTTGATTGAGGTTTTACGCCGTATTCAAGGTTATTTCACTTATATCACGACCTGCCAGCCCAACCGGTGAAGAAAACCACTGTAAGCGACGCTAGCAACAAGCAAGACAAGACAAAACATTTACATCACATTAACAAGACACTGCAACAAATTGGCATCCTGTGCACATGAGCTCAGATAGCACCAGGTCACAGGAGACTCCCATCCAACCACCCGCGGCTACATTATGCCATCATCAGTTTAACACATACTGTATGTTTAGTTAGGCACATGTATGTCAGTATGTGTGTTTAACTTCCGATGACAAAAAAAAAAAAAAAAAGTCAATACCAGGAAGAAAGGCTTCCTACATGTCCTATATCAAGTTTTTTCTTATTCTTTAATAATTGACGCTGACTTGAAAGTACTTCTATCTTTAATTAACATGTTATTGTTGAAACTAGACAGCCAATAAATATAGCAATTAAGAACAGGCTTTGTTTTCTAGATTGCAATTAGGTTTTTACACACTATAAAAAGGTGGTATTTTTTAATAACTTTTCACTGTTGCCATAGGCAACATTTGAGTGGCTCTACTGAGTTGAAGATTACAAATCAAATATTTTACCTCTAGATTGTATATATCCACGTTTTTCACCAAGTCCCAGTTAGCTTTTCCATCCTCTGAATAACCACTGAAGCCCAGGCCTGCTGCATTGTTTAAGGCATCCGCTGATTAACAAACAATAAACTTTAAATGCAAGCCTATAACCAACAAACTTCAACAAACTGCCCTCATCTTCATTGGTTTGTTTGATTGGTGTTTTACGTCGTACTCAAGAGTATTTCACCTATATGACGACATACTAATCTTAATAATTTGCGTTGCCGGTGTATGGTGGAAAACCGGAAAGTAACCTTGTAAAAACCACCCCGCAAACTCCGCAGCCACCAGAAAACTTCCCTTCTATACCTAAGGTCCACAGGGGGGATCGAACCTATTCCGGGTACAGTGAAGGTGGCTCCATAGTCCAACGCTCAACCACAGAGCCAAGGCGCGGCTCTAACTTCTATGCAGTACCTGTACATAATTTATTTCAATCAGATGACGGCGTGCCAACCCCACGGATGAAATAACCAAACAGGACGTCAATGAACAAAAAAAAAATACCTAAGCATACAGAACAATAACCAAAGTAAAAACAGTAATGTACACCCAACAAATTAGCTTTTAGATACACATCAGTGCAGAGAACATCCAAGACTCTGCCATTTTCATTTTGTCATTGATCATGGGGCCAGATCAAATTCACATGATTTGTTTATTATTTTGTGGAGTTTTTGTTAGGTGGTTCAAATGCTACTCAAAGGTATTTCACTTTAATAATGACAATACTTGTCTGTTATCCAACCATAAAAGAGGTTGAAGAGAGTGTAGGTCGAGAAAACTCTGATGGAGATTGCGTGAAGAGGTTAACATTTTCACAGAAGAGTTACAATAAAGGGGAAATAACTCACATGACACCCAGGCAAAGTAGTACTGTGCTCTGGATAAACTCACACAGATTAATAAAAAAAATAATCTGTGCCAAAAACTTGTTTCTTCATAAAATTCTGTGGCTGAAAAAAAGAAAAATGAAACAAATTATATTAAAACTCACAACACAGAGAATCAGACATGTTTTCAAAGGATTTTTAAATATTGTGTGTGTTGGATTGATTGATTATTTTGTTAGTTTTTTATTGGGGTATGATGTCGTACTTTCAAGGTATTTAAAGGTATTTTCACTAACAGGGCGGTGCCAACCCAATAAATGAAGGATACCACACTGCCAGTAAGCAAGATTAAATAAACATTAACAGGGCAAAAAACTGGACATGACACAACTAGAAGGCCGTTTCCTGATGCCACTTAGCTCAGAGAGCACCAGGGCACAGGATTGACTGATTAAGTAGTAAGTATGAACAATTAATAGGTCACACCAAAACTCATACGAGCAGTATTATCGTTTCATTGATTGATTGGTGTTAAACGCTATGCTCTTTCACTTTCACTTTCAGTGTATTCAAACATTAGACAGCGACTCTTAACAAAACTATAAAATGTGAAGTCACTTAGTGTTTTTTCTGTTGGAAAGATAATGTTCCTCCTGTGCAAAGAATGACAGCATTTATGTTAGCTGATAACATTCCAGATTATATAAATGCCGTCAAGCTTGGGCTCATATTTCAAGTTCTTTCACATTGTTGGGTTATACAAGTCACTTCCTGCCTTCAAGAAATAGATGAATGTTCTACAAGTGAATAACCTAGAGTATGGCGTCGAATAAATAATAATTTTCTGAGAAGCCACTGATATCGTACAAACCTGTTAGTCTTTCTGGCGGGAACAACGGGCAGACCCACAGCATCAATCCACCACAAATGGCTGATATTGTTAACTTCTCCATCACAGCCGCCTGGTAACAAAAATATAATAAAACTTAATTTAAAATATTGGATTTCAAAATTGTTTTTGGATATTACTCCCACTATAATACAAAACAGACACAAACTGATTTGACTGTATGTGTGATTATGGACTATTATTCTGGTTCTGATTCTTGTTAATTCGCTCTTTAATCTGTTAATATAGCGGTGGGTCAGTCCAAAAGGTGAAGAAATTCACCCTCAACGACACAGCTAACAAAACAGGAAACAGTTCATAACAAAAAATGACGCAACAAACAAATGACCATAAAACAATGATAAAATGTTAAGGGCGCTGCTCTGGTGAATAGTAAATGTTTCTCCAGTGCTAAGTAAAGACACTATGAAAGGAAGACTCCAAAGTTGAAAGTCCATCAAAGTTATGTTTTGTTCCAAACTTCAAAATGCTGCATAAACAAGACGTATGTAACTGACTGTTAGGCCAAGGTAAGGCCTCTGATCCACTTACTTTGGGAGACGGGGGTTCCACCTTTATATCGTTACCATTCTGCAACTGTAAACAACAACATCAACAAACAAATTTATTAATTGTTCTCTGTTCAAGAAATTGAGAGGCATGGTGTAGGTAGTGATGCAAACTCACCCAAATTATGTGAACTTTAACAACGCTGATAACAAAAAAGATGCCCCAGAACTTCCACAGGGAAAACACAAAAATAAAATGCCACAAGAAAACCACTACCTGATGGACCTTGGCTCAGTGAATGTGATTTTGGAACTTATACTTATATTTTCGATAGTTTCAAGTTTGAACTTCATAAAAACTTTAAAATTGTGTTTCTCCACTTCTTAGTCCTTGCATGACCTGTAGTTTGTTAAGTGGTAAAGGGGTCGATTTGTTGAGGATTTAGGGTAGCATGGAAAGTGTTGCCAGAAAAAATACATAAAAAAGGAGTTTCACTGACCTGGTTTGTTTTGTAATTTGTCCCTTCAATAAAAGCGATATAATCCCGATAAAAACACAGAGGACCACACATTATGCTATGGAAGCAGAACAGGAAACTGAAAAACTCCAGAACACCTGGCAATTTCCTGAAATTGAAAGAAAAATCTGTTCTGCTGAAATAAGTCAAGGACTTGGCAAACGATTTGCTACATTTATGAATTATAATTGTAAACAACCTTTCCTTTGGCAAAGTTTATATAAACAGTTTTATAAGAAAAGAAAGTCAAATTGTTCGTGGTCATTATTTTTAGAACAAAATTTGCCAACAAATGTTTAAGTGTTTTCATAGGAGTTAATTCAAACTGATTTGATTGTTTGATTGGGGTTTTATGTCGTTACCACTCTCATATGTCGCCGAGAAAGCCCATTGGGTGAAGGACATCACACAGGTAACACAAAAACACAGTACATTTACAGGACAATAAACAGGACACCAAAACTAACCAGTTCCTAATTCTCCTTAGCTCAGAACTTATATTGAAATAGTTAATATAGCAGAGATTCTGCGCTTTAGGGTTTAACCTTTTCACTCATATGATTGGGTGAAGATTGATTGATTGAGGTTTTATGTCATACTGGAAGTTATTTCACTCATATGACTCTGTGCCAGTCCAGTGAGTGAATAAACCACCCTGAATGAGGCTGGCAATCTATAAAACAATACAGGCAATTTACGGGACACAAAATATGACAGTATCAACAACAACAAAAGAAAAATAAAACTAACAAATTGGCTTCTTGATGCCCCTTAGCTCCGAGAGCACCAGACCAAAGGAATCTTATAATAATAATAATGATAATATAGACACAGTCTATTAAACAAAGATTGCAGATTTTTCCATTGGTCTATTGATGCAGGACTCTACAAGACACCAGCTTCCTGATGCAGAGAGCAGCGAGCAAAGGAATATTCTACGAACAATCCTCAATGGATTCAGATAATATAGGCACAGTATGACGAAGTCAGCAAATTATTCCATTGGTCTATTGAACAAAGACTCTACAAGAAATTGGCTTCCTGATGCCCATCAGCTCAGAGAGCACCAGGACAAAGGAATGTTCCACCAGCCAATGCAACCTAGATGGGTTCAGATAATTTAAACCTAGCCTGACGAAGTTTGCATATTTTTCTATTGGGTCTATTGATCAATGACTCTACAAGACACCGGCTTCCTGATACCCATCCGCTCAGACAACTCTAGGGCACAAGAAGTTCTTGCCAAACCACCTCCCAGAAATTTTGATGATAGTGTGTGTTAAACACAAGCCAAGCAATGAATCACTACATATTGTGATGATAGTGTGTGTTAAACACTAGCCAAGCAATGAATTACTACATATTGTGATGATAGTGTGCGTTAAACACTAGCCAAGCAATGAATTACTACATATTTACCTAATGGCCTGGTTTCTTTGATCCTCTGACAGTTTACTGTTGTCGTCTAACATCCCGTCGCTCAAGCTGAACGCCATACTCGTCAACTTCTGTGTCATTATCATAAGAGGTCTAAAAATAAAATGATAACTATCAGGTATATAACATTACTTAAAACACTTAGAAACTGCCACTTGATAGAAAAAGATGTTTGTTTGTTTGTTTGATTGGTGTTTAACGTCATACTTAAAGCTATTTCATTTATATGACGACGGATTCTCCACTTCTTATTCTACTCTACTCAATACGGCGGAAAACCTCATAAAAACCGCCCCGCAATTGCCGAAGTCACCTGTGTGACTCCCTCATATACCTCAGGTCCACTGGGAGACTTGAACCTGTGCGGTACATCAAAAGAGGATCTGCAGTCAGACGCGCTAACCACTGATTACATCTATGTTATATTTTCCAGTTTTTACATTTCAGGACAATAATGTGTGTGTATGGGCATACCTGTATACATAATAGACAGTCTGCCTTCATTTTAAACAACTTTAATATTTTCTGTGGTCAGGTTTAGTTTTTTCAAATATAACTAATTATCTTAAGATAACAATATGTTAGAATGAATATCTCAAACATGATGACATAAATCTCTGCTCAGGTTACGCATGGCCCACAATCAGACTCCCTTTACCAGAATTTATAGCATTTCTCTTACACTTAAGGTCTCTTACAGTGTACTATCAAGAAAAAAATTTTGGGGATTTTTTTGAAAAAAATCTCAAGGATTATCAAGCGCGTTGATAATTAACATGGGAAAGTTTGTAGTGATTTCCAGGCAACAGCTGATTATTTTATACTTATTTTCCATGTACAACGCAGTGATGAAGATATTCTTTTTATGAAATTACATTTTAGTAATAAATCATTTGCTTATTTTTTAGAATTAGAGTTGTTTGATTTTTCATAAAAGTCCTATTGACGGACATAGTAAGAGCCTGTTTAGAACCCTGTCTTACCCGGTGATATCAAGGGTGTAGCCTCCATAATCATAGATCTGCCTGTATATGTGGGCCACTGACAGGTACACCATGATAAACACAAACACCACTTTATGAGAGACACGGCAATTCACCAACTTCAAGATGGCATAACAAGCACTTGAGGGCACCAACAGGTGGAGAATTTGGCTGAAACAATACAACAATTTATACTGCATTTGTCAATCTGATTGGACCTTGGCTTGTTTGTTTAATTAATTTATTGGACTGGAGTTAAACATCATGATCGTGGGTATTTCTCTTACATGCATATGACAACAGCATAGCCAGTGTAGGGTATAATACCAGAAAGAAACCCTTTGAAACTCACCCAAGCCCAGCAATCTTGTCAGCAAGGAATTCCATCATATTCCACGCACAGATACAATGTACAGGAGGTACATGTAGAAGTCAAATTCTGACAACTAGAACTTGAGTTCCTTTGGTGGTCAGATTGAGTTTTATTTAAAGTTTGACCTCCATCTGCATCCACAATTCGTGGCAGCAAGAACATTGAACAGTGTGGCTGTGTGGGTTCATTCTTGTTCTATTTTTCATAATTTGGTCAAATTATCAAAACCCATGATACCTAAACCACAAACATTCTGACACAACAATAAAGATTGGTTGATTGGGGTTTTACACCATACTTACATGTACATGTAAGGTAAATTTACTTATAAATGGAAGAAAGAAACCATTCTAAGCGGCGCCGGCAACACAAGACACGGTCACCACAATACATTTATGAACGCATGACACATGACACCATAACTAATCAGCTCCCTGATGCCCCTTACCTCAGAGAGCACCAGGGCATATGAGGCTCCCCATGATTCCAAGGACCCATCCATGCAACCACCGGCAACAACAATAAAGAAATGCTAAGAGCCACCCTATGTCAAAATAACGGTTTCAGAGACCGGATGAATTTGTGATTTACAGTGTGCTGGCTAGACTTTCTTTCAAGTTTTATGTTTGTCTTTACCACCAGTCACAGGCACTTCTTCAGCCAAACTTTAAAATCATCAGCAAAACCAAATGTTAACATTGTGAACCTGCTTAACCAAAAGTACAGAGCAGCCATATTTAATGTCAAGTAGGATTTGGTGAATTGGCTAATAGCTTCTTTATAAGATGTTTGTTTATAAGTTGATTGGTGTTTTAGGCTGTTTTAAAGCCTAAGGTCAGTTCACTGATATGATCTTCATTATAAGAACTTACTGTCCGAAACAGAAGAGGGCTAACATGAAGCCGGTGAGGAGCTCGACCATGTGACGTATCCGCGGACTGGTGCTTTGGGGGGATAAGTAAGTCCTAAATGGGATTGCCAGTCCAAGGGCAGCTATCTGACACACAAGGAAATTCATCTACAAAGAAACAAAAGAAAATTGTTAATATCACCACGACATGTTGGTTTGGCATAACAAATATCTATGCAAATAATTCAAAGGACATCTAAATTTATGATTTTTTTTTTTACTTAACTGTGTTTTTACGACAATACATTGATTGGTGTGTGGTTACCTGCCATTTTTATTTGCCATTATTACATGACTGATATATTGATTGTTCAGGGGTTAAAGGTATACTTATATTTATTTCATTCATATGTCATATAACACTCGTATGACATTGGATGAAGGAAACTCCCCTATGTTAACAACATTGGCAGCATAAATGAAACCAAAGTACATTTACAGGAATGAAAAACAGAACTCTATAGACAAATAAAACTTCATGCTCACAGAGTACCAGGGTAAAGGGCATAACTGAAAGAAAATGGGGTAAAAAGGAATTCTAGGCTATTTTGAGTCCTAGGTACCTAAGCAAGAGCAAAACAAATTAGTGAATACATTGTCAAAGGCACCGTATTTGACACACTATTCCTTGACTTCACTACCATGTATCTTAGTTTAGCTAGCAGCTGGTAAAGTATTTGAAAATAGTCACCATAGCCTTAGGACATGTAGGAAGTTAGGAACTCCAGATAGAGAACCTGTCTGTAGTACCATAGTGTTAGCCAGAAATCTAAAACAGGGTGTCTCAAATCACTTTTTTCAAAGAAACAGGGTGTCTCATTTGACATTTTTCCTATCTTTCTAATGTTAAATTTGACTGAATAAGGGTGTCTCAAATGGATTCCA
>JAVFBZ010081819.1:25786-35840 GCA_032466195.1 Katharina tunicata | reverse complement strand
AAATGTCAACCTCAAATCAATCATTGTGAAAATATGGGAAACCTAGCAAACTATAGCATTAAAATGTCAACCTCAAATCAATCATTGTGAAAATATGGGAAACCTAGCAAACTATAACATTAAAATGTCAACCTTAAATCAATCATTATGAAAAGATGGGAAACCTAGCAAACTATAGCATTAAAATGTCAACCACAAATCAATCATTATGAATAGATGGGAAACCTAGCAAGCCGTAACATTAAAATGTCAACCACAAATCAATCATTGTAAAAGTGGGAAAATCTAGCACACTTTAGCATTAAAATGTCAACCACGCATCAACGTTGCTATGTTGCTTTTATTTTGAGATTTATCAACATTTAAATAAAGCTGTCATTTTAGTTGTTCTTTTTTCCTAAACTCACTCTTTTAATCTCGGACGCTTTCAGGCTTTAATGTATACATTTTTTGACTCCAAATCAATCATTGTTAAAGAAAGACGACTGAACAAAGCACTGACATTAAAGTTTAATCCCCAAATCAATCATTGTATTTTAATTTAATATGAGGTTGAACTTTCTTGCTTTCTAAAGAAGTATAACTCTTTTTTAAGGTCAATTTTACCCACGATTTGAATGTCTCTGGAGCAGACTGCTTTAAAATAGAGGATTGAAACAAAACAGATAAATTCGATAATACAAATGTATTATGAAGACAAACTGTCAGAAAACTTTGTTTCAAATGTTATATTAGGAAGAATAAGTGCAAACAAAATTAGGTTGAAAATTTGCTGTATGAGATAACATTCCAATACATACTAAGACCCAAAATAAAATGAACACAACCATAGTTACCTTGTTTGAGTGGCATTTAGAAGCTGGGTAAATTACAAAAACATGACGACTGAGATGGATTTATAAAGTTATAAAGATGTCTGTACACAAAAGATGGTGCAATGAATATATATATACACTGTACTTACAGGACCTATGAATAAAATTAACATATACTTACAGGACCTATGAATGAAATTTACATATACTTTCAGGACCTTTGAATGAAATTAACATATCCGTACAGGACCTTTGAGTGAAATTTACGTATACTTTCAGGACCTATGAATGAAATTAACATATACTTTCAGGACCTTTGAATGAAATTAATATATCTGTACAGGACCTTTGAATGAAATTTACATATACTTTCAGGACCTTTTAATGAAATTAATATATACTTACAGGACCTATGAATGAAATTAATATATACTTACAGGACCTATGAATGAAATTAATATATACTTACAGGACCTTTTCTCAAGACTGACAGTGCACTGCAAAATCCACTTTATTTCAAATGCAACATGCTAGCCTACAAACTGTCCAAGATATATCCAAAAATATTTCACACCTACTCTTACTACAGGCAACTTAAGCAAGGTTTCTTGACATGGTAAAGAAAACAGAGATTTCAGTCTGAGAGTTTTAGTGTGTTGAGTATGACCAAACCAACAAGAGTTGGGTACCGTCCTCAGTAATACGTAACCGGATACACGTACCAGCCACAGACACCCACGTAACAAGTGTATGGGATAGGCTTTTTTGATTAACCAAGAAATAAATTCAGAAATTCCTTCTGCTCAGCATGTTTCCCCTTTGAACCTCTTTACTCAGCTGGTTTTGAATAAAAGAAAATCGATCAAATCTAAAACCTTACAATTTAACTCTTAAAATCAATTATACAAAACGAATGACAATCTTACAAAACCCTTCCATTAAAATTTAACCCCAAAATCAATCATTGCCTTCTTATCAATTATATGGCTGCCTTTCCTGTGAAATGGTCACTTCATCTTAGGAACCTTTTTCACACTAGGAACTGAACGTCTCCGGTGCAGACTGATTTATTACAAAGCTAGAAATAAAAACAGATTAATCGGATATAAAAAAAGCTTCTGTGAATCCAAACTGCCAAGGTGGTTTGCTAGATTAAAGACATATAACCTTAAACAGAATTTTTAACTATTTTCAGATTGAGGTCTCCTTGAAAAGATTCTAGGTAAACAAAAATGGAGCACACTATACAACAAAATTCAAACCATAGAAAACATGCTCTCGAACAACAGTTACAACATCTTCACGAATGAAGAGGAGTCCTCCAGAAAAAAAGTGTACCAAAAAGAACTGCCGGATCTCAATTCCTTCATAGGAAAAACAACACAATATAGAATACCTGTACTTGTAACGTTGATAATAAAGTTTGATGGTGTCTTTGTACATTTAAAGATATTTGTTAATTAGATTTGTGTTTAGAATTGCTGCTGGCAAACGAAACACATCAGAGGTGTCAGACAGACAGACAGAAAGACAGACAAGTCAGCGACACCTTTATCTTACAATAGGAACTACAATACAGAAATGTTCACCAATAAATAGGGATTTTCAGAAGCCTTGGTGAAACCTTCAGTTTGTCCATCTTTTCAAGCATAAAGCCTTCCACACTTTAAAAGCGCCATAAGACACAGCGTTAACAAATAGATAAACAATGTACTTTTTCTAAAGGAATTGCATCCAAAGTCTTCTGAACATAGACTCAATGCTTGGGACATTTAATGTATCCAGTCAGACACTACTTTTCCAATAACTACAGAAGTCTTACAAAAACACTGTCTAAGTCATAAATTCACTTTGGCGTAATTTGGCTTTTATTCTATGTCAGTACAGACTCATTAAAATCATCCATGGACAAATTTGGCAATAAAATCATATTATCCCAAAAACAAGTTTTCTACATGTAATTATATTTTTATCGCCTTCTATTCTTCTGCTTTTGAAGGCGATAAATTAGCGATCCAAGCGTTTTGTTCTATAAACAATTAATGTGATTGCTTTTCACTGTTAATCAATCAAGTGACTAAATAACATTGATACTTTTTTCTCATCGGATATAAACAATAGAATCTTTTTCGTCTTTAAGTCTTTTTAAAAGACGCTTATTTTCTCAACTGAAATTAAATTTAACCATGTGATCTGGAAGGACGATGGACTATGGCAAGAGTGCCATGTACCTTTATTGCAAACTCACAACATCAATAAATATATTATTACAATTGGACACCGTTATACGCAAGCTGGTTAAAGTCATAACCTGCATAAAAGCATATAATTTTCAACTGAAGAACCAATCTGTATACAGGTCCGTTAAAAATCCTGCTTAAATGCATATCTGTTAAGTAATAAATTGCTTATACAATAAACATGCATGGATTCATCAACCTTTTTACATTCCGGCCATTCAATAACCGCATAAAATAAGTTTGTAATGTTTATGGCCGCACAAGTGGATTAGAAGAGCCCCAGCTGTGGTGATAATCATAACGAATACTGGTATTTAATCCTTATCACACAGGTTTTTATCCGATAAAAAGCAAAGAAACAGTCGTAAAACGCTAATCTGCACAAAATACAACAGTTCTTCTGCATTTTGAGTTGCTAATCGTAATATGGTCATGTGATAATTGTCACATCATACTGCGAGAATCTTTGTTAAGCATGAAGCCTAAAATGGAACAAATAGGTTTCCACAAACATGTGTATGACTAAAGATTCACCCCTTAGTGACCAAAGTTTTAATTATCAAGGCATCTCATTTTCTAAAAAACGTTTTACTGACTAAATCGGTCATTTTGCCCTATGCTATAAAGTGGGTTCAACTGTATAATGAAATGGAATGCTTTATCATTTGTTTAGAGTTTTTTCTTGTCCAACGATTACTGTCTATTACGAGTTTGCTGGAGTTTTTTAAAAATAATTTGAATGTATGATATAATAACTTACCTAATTAATGCGAGGTACATGTACAAGTAATTTCAGCTAGATTACATGAACATCCAATCAAAAGCAATCTGTAAACAAACAAAGAACTCTGGATTAAGACATGAAGTAGACAAAATTGTATTGTGTCAGATAATTTTATGCCATGCACTGTATCCCTTATTCATCCGAAGTGACATGGACTTTCTTCTAGTAAAACAATGCTACATCAAATGTAATTAGAGAGATCAGCGATAATCTGATTCGAGTAAATCGTCAACCTGCACCTGGTAACAAGAGCAACATAAATTAACGAAATCTCTGAACAAGGAAGTCATATTGCTAAAGATAGTGTTTTGTGTATTAATGTTGATTAAGGAATAGATAGATACATTGTACATGTACATGGAACTACTAGCTTTAACAAGGTCGTCTTGGAATTTGCTCATCTTCTCCACTTGCTTAAGACTGCAGAAGAACTGAATGGTTTAAAGACCCAATTGAACAGTGTGGTTCATCACTGGGAAGTCTGAAGGTCAATGCATGGCCCACTGAAGGTCAATGTTTGGCCCACTGAAGGCCAATGCCTGACACACTGAAGGTCAATGACTGGCCCACTGAAGGTCAATGCCTGACCCACTGGAAGGTCAATGCCTGGCCCGCTAGAGGTCAATGTCTGATCCCCTGAATGAAGGTCAATGCCTGACCCACTGAAGGTCAATGCCTGACCCACTGAAGGTCAATGCATGGCCCACTGAAGGTCAATGTTCGGCCCACTGAAGGCCAATGCCTGACACACTGAAGGCATATGCCTGGCCCACGGAAGGTCAATGTCTGGCCCACTGAAGGTCAATGCCTGACCCACTAGAAGGTCAATGTCTGGCCCACTGGAAGGTCAATGCCTGACCCACTGAAGGTCAATGCCTGACCCATTGGAAGGTCAATACCTGGCCCACTGGAAGACAATTTATATCTGTATATTTTGTTTTCGCTTAATGTTTATATTTTTGTTGCCGTTCTTATACTTAGAGACATGAAATTAGTGTAAAATTTCCTTGTTTTGCTTTATCATGTTGCTTTTTGTACTTTCTTGTGAAGGATTTTGATTTTTAAGAAAGAAAAAAAGGACTTCAACAAGTTTGAAATCCGACGAAAATATGGAATTGATATCAAGTTCCCTTATACATTTGTTTGATTTAGCTTTGATCTTTCCCACAAAACCAAGGTAATGTAATTGTTAAGAATCAAATCCTGTAATACTTGAGACCCCAGAACCATCCACAATTCTCTATTTGTAGTGTTATCTCTTGTCACACATTTTACAATCACTTGTCAGTTTTATAGGAACCAACCTCAGATTGCTCAGTCAGGCCAATTTGATTTGGATGAAAAATGGCAGCGAGATTAAATCCCTTCTGTTGATGTGAGTCGGATGTCTCCACAGTTATACGAGGGCTGCAAATGGATATATAATCACTCTCGTAGTTTGAATTGCAACAGAGACGTTTATGTATTCAAGTCATCAACATTTTGTACTAAACTTCATCTGTGATATCAATGACTCTAAGTAGAATGATACTGCATTGTGATCTAAAAGCAAGGTCTGATCTGTACAGAAGGAGGGGTATTGTCATTGTAATAATGGTCACAACCCTTCAGCTGTGGAGGTGAAAAAGCTATGATTGGAACAGGCAGTGAAGATATAAATATTGATAGACTGGGAATTGAGAGGAGACTTATTAAATAAAACAACATTCTTTACCCTACCTTCACCTACACCACACATTGTACAATGACTACGGTCTATCCATTTGTTTTAATTGAGGGTGTTTAACTTCTACCCCCAAATGACCTTCACAAATGTTCAGGGTTTGGTTAAGTCAATTGAGGTAAATAAATGTCACATTGAATACACCACATGATTTATATCGCCTAATTTTATAAATTCTTTGACCATTATTTTTTAAAGCTTACAAAACTGCTGAACTATTTACATCAATTTTATAAGAAAACAAAAACAATGTTCATTTATAATATATCCGACTTGAATGTCTTCCATATTCCGTTCTCTAGTTTTTAAGTTTAATTGCTGGCAATTTTATTTCTGCTCTGTATGTTTTCTTGTCTTATTTGTCTTCTGTTTTCATAAGTCATTGTAAACTGTTTGTTTGTTTGATTGGGGTTTTACGCCGTACTCAAGGGTATTTCACTTATATGACGGCATGCCAGCCTAATTGATGAAGGAAACCACCGTAAACGATGCTGGAAACATGCAAGACAGAACAAAACATTTACATAACATTACTAAAACAGGACACCACAACCAATCGGCATCCTGTGCCCCTTAGTTCAGAGCACCAGGGCACACAAGGCTCCCACCCCACCACCCGCCATTGTACAATGTAAACTGATCAATTTAATTACGTTGATGACATAAATACTACACATTAGCTTTACAAAACACACAAACAAATGATCAATAACTGGTTATTTTTACATTAATTTAATTTGACTGATTTGTGTTCTTGGCTTGTTTAACGAGATCTAAAATATTATGGTTGAGACTACTTAAGTATGCTCACTCATTAAACAAAGAAACATTTATTGTTTTTTTCCTTCATTGTTTCTCTTTTGGAACTGTAAGAGATGTTTCTGTTTTAAGAGACAGTTTTTTAAGCTGATGGTTTTTGTTTAACTCAGGTGCTTTGGTCTAAATCCAATGAATCTCTTAAATCCCAAACACAATTACCCTTTCTAACATTGATCAGACCCGGGCAGTCAGTGTGAAGAACAGAGACAGGCAATTCCAATTAGAGGCAAAATCCCAGCTTTCTGTTGCACAATATGCCGAGTCTGTGGGCTTATGTGTTTGCCAAGAACAGATTAGATAGATTTGGAAGAGCCCTCAGAGAGTCTGAGAGTACCAAAGACACACAACCTATTGTCAGCAGCTGGAGTTCACATCACCTTTTGTTAAAAGTAGTTCCTCTTTACCCATGGCATGCGACGTAAAGGTTTCCTAACATCTAAATGGACTATCAGTGAAAGCTTAGTCAATTGAACAAAATTAATTTGCTTCAATTATTTATTTACTGATCAACTGTCGAAAAAAAAAAAAAAAAACGGTATTTAACTTTTCAGTGCAAAAAAACAACAACATGAACATCAAAGGAGAGACAACTCTGTGGACAACACCAGATGTATTTCTAGTGCATTTTTTTTTACATGCATCAAATATGAATGTAACATTATCTCCAGAAGCAAATAGCTCCAAAAAACCTGGAACTTATTTTTCTTCTGATTTGCACATATGTAGATTCAGTCAAAAAACCTCCCCAAATTTCTGGCAGGGTATCATTTGTCAGTATCATAAAAAGGCTAATGTCAGTTTCACATTTTTCTTATCTCATGACCTATATCTATCACCTTTTGTAGCCAGCTACTGATGCTATGATGTTAATGTGTGAGAAAATTTATTGTGAAAAATAAAATTCTTAATAACAACCAAGTGCAGAGATAATTTGTTACCCCTTCCTCACTCCTTAAGTAAACTCTCTTGGTAGCTGATTATTAAACAATATCAGTGGCTAAGTTGAAGAAAACTTGTTTAAAAATGAGAACATTTTGAAATCTTACTATCTTTAAAGTCAAATTTGAAAACTTTAAATTAAGATGTACATATCCTTGAATATTTGGGCAAAGATATTTCCGCTGATTGTTAAACAGTGAGTTTCTTCTTACGTTTTCTCTCTTTAATTGAGTCCTATGATTGCAGTGAAATAAACCGTTGTTACAGGAGTTGCCATCGACTCTATTTGATAACTAGTTAAGCCGGTTAAGCAGGTTAAGCCGGGAGCATTTGATTGATAGTCAGGCGGCAAAATGGTGAAGATTTTGAGATCTGGCTTTTACTGAATACTGTGACCTTCTCAATTCTCACAAGATAGCTTATTCCATGTTGATGGTCGTGACAGGGAATTGTGTTTCACCAAGCGATAATGAAGAGAGATTAATACATCATGTGGTCAGCCTCTTCATTTGATTAATAGTCAGTCAGAGCTTAACACAGAGGATCTTTGCCCTGGGCAGATTTGAAAAATGAAAGTAAAGTAAGTTGGATGTTTGCCTTTGTACGTTTTATAGTACCTAATAACAGTTCTTGCTGCCGCCTTGCTTTATCATCCAATCAGAGTTTTAAAATCTGCAGAAGTAATGCTGGAGAAAAAATTTATTTTTGAACATAAATACCATGATCGAATATGGAGAAGTAATGATGAAGAAAAATTATACTTTTTAATAACAAATATTCTCGATTATGGACAGTTTGAAATACCTTGTTACATGTAGCCCATTGTCTTACATTCCTAGATGTACAGCACGCTATCACTCTGTTACATAATTACTGATGGCGTCTGATTTATAAACACAAAATGACTGAGTAAATTCTGCAAAACACTACTATTTCTACTTGAAGATGTATTTTAAACAGAAGACCATCTGGACAGGCGCTAATCAAACACAGTTTCCTGTAATTAACCTAGAAATGGAAGTAAACAATTATACAACTGTACTCCGGAAAACATGCCTGGAGCGGCATTAAAATAGGCTGGGCCTGTTCCCCAATCCAGTTTTACTTAAGGTGAAAATAAAATATTGTTCAAACCAAACCAGAAGTAAGAGAATAATGGAATTGTCACAATATATCATTATATTTCTCTGAGCTAAATAGCAGTATGAAAGCCGGTAATTTATTATCTATCTAATCTGAAGATATGTAGATTCAGATTCAAATTCTTACAAACTTTCTGGCAGCCTGTCATGAAAATCACATTGGTCAGAATCGTAAAAAGGCTAATATTGCACCACATCTCATTTTTTCCCTTCTCATAAAGTGTCACTTTTTGTAATGTAGCCGGAATGTAAATTGATGTTGAAAATTTAAATTCAAAATAAGAAAAAAGTTTAAGACAGTTCGCCAGTATCCTGTTTGATCAATAGCTGTAATATCTGTAATAAGAAAATAATGTTTGATAATATGACAACTGATACAAAAGGGACATTCAAAAGAGTGTTTTATTAAAGTTCAGGCTTGTGCAGCATTTGTTTGTAAGTAATGGTTTGATTGCGGTGTTACTGCACACTTCAGGTTATTTCATTCATACGAGGGCATAACATAAATTTACAGACTAGCACTTGTTGGATCCCTGGAAAAGTGATAAAACATAAATGATTGTTTTAAAATTATTAAGATATAAAGGTAAAACATTTTCCCTTGCATGAGAAAGAACAAGATTCTCTTAATTGTGTCCTGTTATTTTACGACAGACACAACTGAGCTTCTTTCTTTGATAAGGATGCATTGTTGGTCATTCATCACCAACTATCTGCCTGAGCAAATTACAGTGTCACTGACTAGATGAGATAGGAAACCTCTTTCTGGCATCAACCCTTCATCCTCTTCAATTCTCAGCAAATTTCTTATTTCACCTTCATGAAGGAAACAAAGAATGTTGTTTCATAGAGCAATAGAGAAGAGCGATCAAGTGACCATCCTCTAGATTTAATAGATAGTCAGGCACCAGGTTAAGCTGGGAGCAGATGATTGATAATCTGTCAGCAACACAGTAGCCATGCTAAGCTGCAGGTAGCTTAACCCGGTCTGATAATAAGAAAGTGGTTGGATGATGATTGATTGGTATTTCGCCCCTTTCTAAAAGGGGTCTCACTCATACGACAGTGGTGTTTTCC
This sequence comes from Katharina tunicata, assembly GCA_032466195.1. NCBI lineage: Eukaryota > Metazoa > Mollusca > Polyplacophora > Chitonida > Mopaliidae > Katharina > Katharina tunicata. Next base: position 26,301 of record JAVFBZ010081819.1, on the reverse strand, counting down.
AACAGTATACAGTGATTTTAACACAATCAAATAATGTGAAGTCACTCCAATGGAAAGATAATGTCACTCCAGTGCTAAGTTCCCGATTCAGGAAGAGAGTCCATCTTGAGAGATACAACAGTGAATTGTTTATTTTTTTATATCCCGATGTTAGATCAACAGAACTATTAGTCCCAATTACAGATCATTGGCCAGCTGTATTGTGGGAAGAAAATTGGGTAGAACCCAGAAACCCCACGACCTTCCCCTGGTAGGTGGCAGGCCAACCCATATTCAGTCCGAGCGAGTGCTTCAACTCGCAAACTCAGGTGAGGGGGATCTGCAGACTATATGTTTACACTCTAGAAGTGTAGGCTCTAGACCACTCCGCCACGGAGGCCCCTACAGAGGATTCTGCAATACAGAGTGATCAGACTCTTCAATTGATTTTTACTTTTTACATTAATTTAAACAAAGAGTTCACACCAGAGGAAAAGAGGGATGCTTTTTGCTCTGGAAAATTTCTCACCTATGTG
>JAVFBZ010081708.1:0-15354 GCA_032466195.1 Katharina tunicata | reverse complement strand
CCTCATTTTGAAAAAAATAACTATCGCTTGCACTTTAGAAATATGGAGATTTATTGAAGTTAAGAGCAGCACTTTGCCTATGTAAGGCGTGTATTGAGTTTGTGTGTCTATTTGTGTACAGCCAACACGCCTTGCTGTTGTCACAAATTTGTTCGGCAACAGTTTTGTTGTAAAATCTATATATGTAAGAAATTATGTCAGTTAAACCTTGTACTGATAAATTGTGAACTTAATCTAGTATTTCTGTAACGTTGTTTGGATATATTAGGGTGTATTGGGGTCTATTGGGGGTAAATTGGGGGTAATTCGTCGGACCCTTTGGAAAAAATACATTCGGCACGCGATTATTGTCTGTAGTTAACTTAGATAATTTAAAAGTATTAAAAGTGAAGCAAACATGAAGAATTTTGTGAAATTTCATAGATATTTTAGCAAAAAGTAAACTCAATTCCTTAATTCTGATTATGAGTTTTAGAAAACGCGCAACCATCGCGTAGTACCTCAAACCGTCCCATGTTTGGTCTGTAAGATTTGTCGTTATATGACATTATTTCAAGGACAAAAGCGACCATTGTCCATTGCTAGGTTTGATAAATTTGCTTTAAAAAATCGAGTATAAAGCAGTACCACTCCCATCAATCTGATCTCGCGAGATCTCTGAAGCCTCGTGGAAACAATAACATAAGGCCACATAAGCAGGCCTATATGTGATCGTCAGCATATTCCATTGACTATTGAATGTACAGCTTATATATACATCAGACGTTTGGCATCCCTGGAATGTTTAAAATCCTAGACTTTGGCCATCATAATATATAATTTAATTGATTGGTTGTAATAGTGTCGTTCTCAAAGGTATTTCACTTATACTACATTGCGTTACAGTTGTATTGTGGAAAATCGGACACAAATTTCGCAAAAAATCCCCGCAATATCTGCAACCAGCGGAAAAAACTTAATACCGAAGGTCCCAGGGGTCGAGAAGGGGACCAGTGGTTCAACGCTTAACCAAATGACCAACGGCCTCCAACACGGATTATCCGTGTGGATAAGTAAGCATGGCAAATTAAATTAACATCGCCTGTTTGTGTTGCATGATATGACGCAGTGAATGACTCCACGGGTATTTGTTCGTAGGAAATATCTTTTACCTTGTATCTCAAAGTTCAACAGCGATATTTTGATTCGAATCGCTTGCGTAAAAACAGTCGCTGTAATGATGGCATTCTAAAATCGACTCGTACCTTTCTTTGGATTGAGAAGATTACTAACACTAATGTAATGACAAGGCATTCTTGTTTTGTCGCAGTATAGTTTAACATAACACATCCAGTTATATAGCTAAATAAGAGATAATAATTTATAGATACGTGCCTTTTGAAATTTTTAGATATATTTCCAAAATCGCAATTCGTCTAAAGTAAATGGGTTGTGTTTCGGGTAGTTTTTATTTCGACTGACCGTCATTCTGAAAATACAAAAAAAAACACAAATTGAAGTATTGCACTAAGACAAATGCGAAACTGAAAACAAATTCATTGGAAATTTTTCACAGTTTTAAGAACTTTAAATGTAAGTTAAGATCATCATTACGACTCGCAAAGAGATACGCAAACATTGGATTAAGTAAGAACTATCGCCTTTTCGGGTAAAACTGGTATTTTCAGTAGACCCAGACAATTCACCCGCTTTTTGCGAGTATTTAACGTGTGTCGAAATAGCTCACATCTCTGCCGGAAAAAGTCGGAAAATTTGCATTAATCTATTGAAGGGTAAAACTAATTAGCGGTTTCTAGTCGTCTCTATATGACCCGATGTTGACACATGTTAAGAATTAGGCTTAAATGTTCCCACCAACTGGCAAAGTTTGGCTGACTCTCGCTTGATTTGACTTCACACTAATGTCCGGAATTAATATTGTTTAAAAACCACAGTATTTAATGTGTTGATGTGTTTTTCCGCAATATCAGATGGAAACATTATCGTCTTCTGACATCGCTGTGAACACATGTGTACATACTAATAAATAGCTTAATTGATACAAACAGCAGCCAGAAAGTTATCTATGTTATTTTGTGAGTGTAGAACGGTCATAAAAGTAAGCCCATACTGTTTAGGGTTTAACTGAGATTGTAGATTATCGCCAGCATAAGGTATAGTGTCAAGGTTAAATGTTGCATAAAGTTAATTAAATGGATACGGTTTTTTCTCAATGACGGATTGTCTGCCATTTTAAGAAGTTGATACTGGCATTTGTTCACGAAGAATTGCTTAAATCCCCAACAAGTGTTACTCTTAAAACTTGATCTGAATCACATTCACTGAAAATGACAGTGTTCTAATTGACACGCGGGTGGTTGGGTTGGGATCCTCCTGTGCCCCGGTGCTCTCTGAGCTAAGGGGCCCAGGATGTCGATTTGTTGTGGGATCCTGTTTTGGTAATGTTATGTAAATGTATTGTCCCGTGTTGTCAGCGTCGTTCACTTTGATTTCCTTCACCGATTGGGGTGGCACAACGTTACATGAGTGAAATAACCTGGAGTATATACGGCGTGAAACCCTAATCCAACAAAAAATCTAGTGGGCACAATCTTTGGTCCAAAATAATTTGATACTTTTCAGCGGCGTGAAAGTCTGTTTATCGAGGACTTAGTCGTTGTCGTACAGTAATTACCTAACTGCCAATTCACAACGGACACGACAAGACAGTCACGGAACAGCCCGACAATTGCTGTTCAAAGAGCTGTTTATATTTTGGAATCGACTCAAATGAAGCCGTGGTGTTACAATCCAATATGTTACGTCACATATCTTTATCTCATTTGCAAATATTGTTCAACATGGATACTACAAAAAATGTCTAACTCCTGCATAATAAAAGACGAGAATTCTCCTAAATGATAAATTAATGTAAAAACATTCAAAATAGGAACTTCTTTTTCAGATTAAAAGGCTGAAATTTGGCTAAGTATTTCTACTAGCTTTCTGAATAGGGACACTGTTGGTCTAGCGTTTGGAAAATAAAAACTAAATTGAAACCGTGCAAATTTTAAATAGTGCACATGGTATTTCACTTTCAGCAAATGTCAGTTTTCGGAGGGACAGTTTATGTTTCCGGTTTCATTCGGGTGCAATTCCCGGATGTGGATTATAGAAAATATTGATGGACGGAGGTGTTTAATGCATAATGTAGACCAGATTTAACTTGCCATCGCCCGAAGGCAAGTTCAATGTCGACCGCCACGAGTTTTCTCATATATTCTGCCGCCGAAATTAGTTAGGAATTTTCGGGAATGGCCTATTTTGAGGGCGTGACACAATGGTAGATTCCGAACCAGAAGGACCTAAATACAACCGACTTTTATTCCAACTATGTAATGAGATTGTCTCAGTTCGTCCAAACCCCAGTGAGGGGAGAAAGAAGTACGCCAAATCATCACGTTTCAGGGAGGGTTATATATATCTCCGACTATCAATCCAAGATATACATTTTTTATATATAATTTAGTATTCATTTGCATTGACGTCTTAGCAAAGTATAGCATGTCGACCACAAGGTAATACACACTGTCCATCGTGTAGATACATAACCATATCGCCCGCGGCCTTAACTGGTAGGACTAGAAAAGCTCCAAAAAGGTAAAATCTCAGATATTTTGGGACCAGATCGCCTGAAAGGTAAAAAGCAGATTTCGCTGCATTTTTTTAAAAAGTTTCAACAGATATGGGACCATTTCTTGACTGCAAGTATGACGAGAACAATCAATCAGGAAACTTAGTTATAATTGAATGATGAGGGGGTTGTACTGAAAGAAAACAATTATCGAAATACGAGACAGACATTATCAAAATAACTATTATGGGTAAGTGTAAGTGGGAGAATTTATTATTTATTGAACTTTTATTTCCCAATTTTTGAAATCTCCTTCAGCGGCACAGTAAACTAGTACAGACAAGTAGCATAACGTTACATACTTAATTTATGAATTAATTTATTTGATTACGAGGAAGAGACCTCGTAAAGACCACCCGAGAGCTCCTAAACCACCAGAAAACTTCCCTTATATAATTAAGGTTCACAGGCGGATTCGAAACTATTCCGAGTACAGTGATACTTCGTAGTCCAACGCTCAACCACGGAGCCACGACGCGGCCCAGTTTTCATACTTAAAGATATATGTAGAATTACAACATTTTATCCTATAGAGACGATGCATAGAAATTTTTTTCTTTGGTTTATCGGGGTTTTACGTCGTACTTGATGTAAATTCTCTCGTTTGACGGCGTTCCAGAATAATGGGCGAAGGAAACCCACCTTTAGGACACTGTCAGTAATGAACACTTAACAGTGACAGTAAGAAAGTGGAACCGCTCAAAAAGTCACCCTCCTGATGCCCCTTAACTCAGAAAGTGGACTTGACATGATTGGACGTTCCAACCATTCACCAACATCATAGAAATGAAAAATGTGTCATTTATCCAATTGTGCAATCCGGAAACAATGTAAATTATCAGAAAATAAAAATATTGATCGCTTTCATCAGACAACAAAACCCATGGGACTGGTTCCAGGTTCCCAAAGTTAATAAATAAATTGAACTGCAATAAAAAATCAATCCGCCTAATGGGATGATTATATAATTGGAAATTTTGCCGAGATGCGTTAATCAATCACGTAGTCACGTGTTCTTTCGTACCGCCATGGTTTTAGTTATCAAGTTGTAACAGCTAGGGTGGATTCTTGGGCAGTTATAATAGCGGCTGAAATACTTTGGATAGGTATATCGAAACTAAAAGAAACTAATAGCTCGCAGAAGCAGCAAGTCTACCACGTAAAGTGTACTCGAGACAGTAACCGTGGCTAATTGACATACAATAAAGAGATGAGCGTACACGCCCATCTGGTAACAATAGCTTACATATACAGCCAGTAAACATTTGAAACTCCTGAAAGTCGCCCTTACTATAGGGCCCTGGATGTGCCACGTTTGAGGAGGAATTCTTAAACACGTAATAAAAATGACCGTTTCCAGTTTCTGACTTACAAAGTAATATTGGTACAGCGCAAACGCAGAAAGTCCCGGAAACAGCCGATGGATTATCCGGCTTGCCTATGAGATGGACAAGGTGCAGCGATCATGGGTTGAAAAAAAAATTATTGGTCAAAATATTACTTCCACTCTGTGACGAGAATGTCAGACAATGTATCCAAAATATACAATTTTAATATCTAATTTTACTTTCCGATTCTAGACGAGTGAATTACACATTTAGCTTGAAACTAAAGTTACAGAAAAGCGTGGCGAACCCAGAGGATTTTAGAAACTTATTAGCTCGAAGAGGCTAAAAGATAAACTGAGATTAACAAGCCAGTCTAAGCTACATCTAGCCGATTAACATTTTTTGTTTGATTGAGTATTGTTTATCGTCGTACTAAAGGGTGTTTCGCTAATTTGACGAGTTTGCTTGCTGGTGGAACTCTGGTAAATATTAACGCGCGATCTCCGCGGCATTCGTTACTTCCCCCAAATACCCAAGTCCGACAAGAACCAGTTACAGTGAAAGAGGCTTGGCAGTCCGAGGAATGGAAAATAAGTCAGTTTCAGTTCATACTTCCTGTGCAATAGGACTGATTATAATGCCCGTTTGCTTCAAAAATTCCGTGTCGATTTTCCGGTTTTAGTAGAGATCTAACTAAAATGTTCGGCACTGGGTTTCCCAAAACCAAATCACTAATTGGACCCCCCAATAATCTGTCTTAGCGTACCCATTTTGTCAACAATAGTCACATTTTGGTTCTAAGAATGTGCTAAAACCGCTAAAACCCCAAACTACCGCAGCTGATCCAACAGTATTAAATACAAATTGACAAATTTGGATTTTAAAAGAAATACTATGCCCCAAAAGAATACCGAAGTTCCTTAATTCCACGTATCCATTGCATGAGGGACCTGCTGTATATGTATTTGTTCACCACAAACAAGTACAAATGATCATGGATGTATAATAACAGTGGCGGGAGTAAATTCCTCGTGGACTTCGCCTATCCCAGAATTCCGATTTTAACATACATAATACTTATCTAAAATGAGTCCGGCAGATACATATTTTTATAAATGTACGAAGAAACAGAACAGTGACAGATATGGATTAAAATATATTCATAATTGGGAGAGCATAATTGGATTTTTATTATATATTCTCTCTCGCAGAGACCTATTATAGCGTACAAGAGAAAAGAAACTCTTAAGGACCTACTGGTGCAGACAAAACTCCCTTCTGCATCGGATAACTCATAACTGCTGTTATCCTTACTTTACAGACTAATTGGTTAATTTCTACGTCTTCATGATATTCTTTTTAGATTATATCAACAAATATCGATATCTGTGTGTGCGCTATATATTCACCACATGTTTAACACCATCCAACTCTTATTACCTTTTCTCGAGACGTGTATAGGTTACCCATAACAACTCGAGATCAAGATCTATCCAGAAACTTGTCTCTGAGAATTTATCTAGAACATGATGATGATTCATCGGTTTTAATTAGTCGATATCCCTGTGCCAGTGTTATTACTCTTAAAAAACAAAGCACCCGCCGTAACGAATAGAATGACTTATTTGATAAATGGAAAGTTTTATGTAAGTTGACGTTTTTTGATCGGTTGGGGGTAATTGTGCACAGATGAGGTGATCTCTAATATGTATAGTCCTGTTGACACCAGTGTGATTGACCCTGCTTATACAGTTCTTTCAATGCTTATATAGAAGAACTATATTAGCGATAAGAATCTTAAATATGTTCTATGTTGCTCTTCGGAGTTGTGACTTTGTTCTTCTATGTTGAACTACTCAGTGGAAATCACATGGCGTAATTTACCGCCAAGGTTAAATCATGGGCTTAAATCCGCTTCAAATAAGTCTAGATTGTCTATATGGAGATCGTTTTTTTTTTCTAAATGTTTGCACTTATGTCTTTTAGCTGGTAACAACATAATTGCTTATTATTATTGTATTCTGATTTCTACAAGGCATGTTTGATTTTGATCTGGTTTAAGATGTAATATCTTCATATTCTTGTACAGGTCAATTTTATGTTTAGTGCTGACTGCATGCGACATCGAAGTAAATGTTGTCCAATCTAGACAATTTTGATTTGCATGCATACAACCACCTAGCCTACTGGATGAGAATTTCCGGTGTAATGTTTCTTTCTATATTTTAAGACCGTTCAAAAATAATGATAAAATATATGTACATAGAAATTGATATATTTGGCCATTACCCGTCCGGTAGACCCAGAAACAATGCATATGATCAGAAAATCAAGATTCTATCGGCAGAAATTTGATCGCTTTCATCAGACAAGAGATCTCGTGGGACCACGTGTAGGTTTCAAATTCAATCTAGAAAATGAACCATGGTATAATATCGCCGGGAACTAGGAGCCCTCGGACCAAATTTATATTAGTGACCTACGTTCTTTCGTACCACCATTGTTTTTATCATCAAGATCGATTAGGGAGGGTGTAGTGGTGAGTGGTTAAAGAAGAGGATTAAAGCAGGCGTTAAGATTGACAGAAGGGCATTGTTGATAATTTGGCGGGAAAATTGGACCTTGTGGTATCAAAAGCTGAGTCATGATATTGTTGTAAATGTATGTTTCTATATTTAATTGTCATACAGATAGCCGTTAGATGGGCAACGCTTAAATGTATAACAGAAATAGGTACAAAGTTTTTTCGAAGAATTAACGTTTTTAATTTAGCTATTTTTTTCTGAATTTTACGAGAAAAAAAAAGAAATATAAAGAAAAATTTGGCGTTACTCAATAAGACGTTTTAAAACTTCAAACTAACCTCGGGATTTTCTTATATATTAAGAAATGTAAAGTAAATTTAACAAAATGACGGCTCAATAGACCCTCATTTGCATAGAGGAACGTTTTTTTTAACTTACTACAAATTGAAATTTAAACATGGATTTAGTTTCGATCTTTCAAGGATAGCATTTCGAATCTACTGAAAACGGCAATTCGTCGGAGTTCAAAACAGAAGAAATTGGTAGGCGTATCCTTTTTCACTTTTACGAAGATGGGCAACAGCATCGTTAATGACCCCAGTTGACATGTCAAGTTAAATAAATCAATGTTTTTATTCAACCAGATATTTGTGTAAATGGAAAAAAAGTTGCTGGGTACGGAGTGTTTATATACTGGACAGGGTACCCAGAGAAACAGAGTTCGACTTCCTATAAAGTTTGTACCTTTATTGTTATAGTCAAATATCAAGAATTAGGGCTTTTTAACAAATTCTTATTGCCTTTATTTTAAAAAGTTTGAAAAGTTGCTCATATATTAAAACATTTAGGTTCATAAAAAATGTATTTTATGGGCCCAGAGGAATCCTGTGGCAATTTGAATTGAACTTAAACAGGTCCGGTCATTTTTGTTCATATGTGACTGCTATGCAACTGATCCGTCCGCGGTTAATAACCTTGTCAGTATTTTGAATCTTGTACGTGTGGAGTTTATTGCCTTTGACGGACAGTAACGTCTTTACAACAAAGTGCGTTCCAGATTTGAAATCAAATTGACACATCCTCATTTCAATTCTGGCTGAAGTTTTAGTTTTTAGTTCCCCATACCTAAAAATATGAGGCAGGAATAAATAGAAAGCCTATAGCTTTCATTTATTAAAACAAAAATATATACTTTTATCAAGAGTAATCATACTGGCATAGGGATATCGACTAATAAAAGTCGATAAATTATCACATGTTCGAGATCAATTCTCAGAGACAGGTTTCTAGATAGACCTGAATCTCGAGAAAAGGCAATACATGTAACATGAAAATTGTGAAGTTAAATATGTGGCGAATATATAACACACATAGATATTAGGTATGGGTTGAAATAAGCACAACCTGAAAAATGTATCGTTTGGAGTTAGTAGTAAACCCATTAGTCTACCAAATGAAGATTAGGGCAGTTAAGGTTTATCTGATACAGACGGGAGTTGTGACTTAAACGAAAGGTCCTTAAGAGATTTGTTCTACTTGTACGCGTTGATGGGTCTCTGTGATAGAGGTTTAACCATTTTAGGTACAAGGTTTTGATATTCTTGTATTAGGATACTTGGAAACGCTTATATTATACTACGGTAATAACTAAAAATAGTATTTTTTTATGTGCGTCAAGCAGATACGCACTTTCGATTAGGGAAGCAGATAAATAAATACACGATTCCTTCAAGATTAGCCAGCTCTACCGGTGACTTTACAGAATGAGGAACAGAAGCTCAAGTTAAAATAATAGACCTTCACAAATGATAAAACTGTCACCGCAATGGACATTAAACATAACGGGGATAAGAATAAGTGTTTGCTCTCTTATAGACTGTGTGTTTGTCGATTACTATTTTACGATAACCTCAATTTTGGTTTGGTCGTCAAGAAAATGGCTAGGGAATAACATATCCTGTAACCTGATCGCTGATTGCTTTAACGACCCGTTTCCCTTCCTCGCACGTCAACCCGATAAAATCTGTTTCTCGATTGAAGCAGAAATCGACTTGTTTGTTTGGTTGTTGTTTTACGCCGTACTTAGGGTTATTTCACTCATATGGCGGAGTTCCAGCCGAAGGACACCACCCTCTACGCGATTGGCTACCACACAACAAGGAACTATTATATAACGCAGAACAAAAACATTATCCACTTTCTCTCAAACAAAGCGAAAATAAATAAATGAAAACACTCAAAGTCCTTTTATTAGTGTAAACAAAGATTGATTAATCCAATAAAGTTAAATAGTTTAATATAGCATCCGCTATCTGTTGTAGTTTAGCCTAGATGTCCATGAAGATAAATTCACAGTTAAAAATGTTAAGAGGATCAAAGTAAATGTTTATAATAACCAACACTCAAATCAATTGGTTGCCAAAGACGAATGACCCCAGGGGGTATATTTAATACACACTACTTTGATCTACTTTCATAAACTTTTTTCCCAAGTAATTAGGTAATGTTTATTTCCCTGTTATAACACGGGATGGATGGGTGATTTCATTGGAGGCTAGCAGTTCAAACGTGAATTACTTGTTAATTTGTATGTAACATGTTCCATATCCAGTTATCAGTGTAGTCAATTCAACGGTTAGTCGCCCTGTCAGCGCCTCGGGCGATATATTTAATTTTTTCCCCACTAAATATCAATGACAATGTCGGTTTTGATCCAATCAGGCTAATAGCCATATATGCAGTAGAGAGAGAGAGAGAGAGAGAGAGAGAGAGAGAGAGAGAGAGAGAGAGAGAGAGAGAGAGAGAGACACTGAAAACCCAGTTAAACATACCTTTTTGGAACTATCGGGTAATATTTCTTATTGAGTTGGTCAAAAAGCTCGAAAAAATCTTTTCTTTTAGCTTTTAGTCCAATATGTTACATTAATTCAGCAAGCGTGAAAATTGTTTCTCTATTATAAATGAACGATGAAACCGACAAAACCGACTCAACAATCCGCAAGTTAAAGGCAGCTTACCAAATGCTGACCTTTTCGAGCGTAATCAGCTGACTCGAACCTTGGCAACAAATTGTGTACGGGTGTTATGCAGAGTTATTTGTGTAAGCCTACACACGAGCACGTTGTGTACGAGTGTTAATGTGTAGTGTTATTTATGTAAGCCTACAGATACTTACGATGTTTCCTACTTTTGCGAACACTAAGGCCTTCTGGTGGATAATAACAATAACGTGCACAGGGGTAATTGTTGGTTACCTTAGATACAGTTTACTTGTAAAATACGAGTTTATAATAATCTCAGTTTTTTTTTTGTATCCGCGAGCAAAATCGCGAGGGAATTACACTGATTTGAGAACATTCTGTAACTCCATCACTGCTTGCCTTAAAACATCAGATTCCATCTATCGCGAGCGAACACAATGGAATCTACACCTCGATAATCGTAGCCAATGGTTTGGCGGTTGGTTTGATTGAGTTCTTACGCGGTAGTTGAGGTTACTTCAATCATTTGACAGCGCACCATCCACAAAAAGGTTAAAGAAACCATATTCGTCCTCACTCGCAACGAACAGAAGGTACCACAACTCGGCTTCCTGATGTCCCTTAGCTTAGACTACTTAGATGACTACTTGTAAAGAAAGTGAGACATTTTTTGTCCGAAAAATGCGGTTTGAAACAAAGTTTGATCAAATCTGTACTTTATAAATATATTTTCTTACTAAGAATTCTTACTCGTAACTTAATTCGACATTTCTGAGAAACACAGTCAAACTTTCATCAAATGAGCAAAAGATTTGTCCCGGTAACACTACCATAAACGAAATATTTCAAGGACAGATAATTATAGTTAAGTTTTAATAATAATTAAGACATTAGGGTTTAACTAAAGTATATGTTCTTTTAGAGTTTTGTCCTTATTAACTGATATAAAGACTGGTAAGATAAGAATTTTCAAAAGCAAAAGCAGCCTTTAAATTCGTATTTCTTTCATGAGGAGTTTCTACATAATTGTTTGAGTTGTTTGGGGATTTTACGCCATACTTCGGGCTTATACTACGCATATATGACGGCGTCTCAGCACAATAGGTTTAGACTCTGACAACAGACAAGGACGCCACAGGAAAATGACAGGACTCAATACAGGACGCCACAACAAATCGATTTCCTGACGCCCTTTGGACCAGACAGCACCAGGGCACAGGAGGCTCCCACCTTTTGTGTTAAACGCTTTTTAGTTTCGGTTAAATAGTTTTTAGCGTTTTACAGAACAGAACAATGAAAAACTGGTCAGAACCATTTCAATGGCCAAAGACAAACCAAAGTATAATATGCATTTCAAAGTATAATCGAACGCGGGTTTCCATATTTTGTCATATTGCCAGGAAGTCAATAGTTCTACACCTTAAAGGAACATAGAAATAGAGAAACTCCGAACAAGGAAGTCATGTTGGTATGGATAATATACTTCGGCTTTATTATGCCATCATCAGTTAAACATAATCAAGAAGGACTAAATATCAGACTCTTTTACAATCCTTGGTAGCAGTATTGATTTACATTTAAAATTTGATGTTCATCAAATTCCTCATCGACCTGTGCATATATCTCTTGTTTTTCCGCAAGGTCACACATTGTCCTTCGCCAATGATAAACGATCGGCCAGCATTAAGCCAGACAGTGGCTTCAAGTGTCAATTTACTCAAGATCCCGAAGGAATTCTGCACGCAGCAGAAATTGCGCTGTGAACACCGAATTTGCTGTTGTTTAAAGTGAAGCCAATATATGTTCAGCATAAAGCAAAGAAATAGACTGTTGTTCTGGACAGATAACAATAAATCTTTATTTTCTATGATTTGATGTACTGTTTTTAAGCACGCGATTACAAGTTATTTTTTTTTTATTTCAGTCAAGAAGAACATTTATTGAGAGACATGCTACAAAGTATCAGGACAATGTGTAGGCCTACTGAGCTTTTCATCATGATCAAGATTACAAAAAATAACACCAGCTCGCTTGGTAAAGTCCGTAAAAAAGTCGATCAAAGCTTTTGAAATTCTCCAATCCGTGTTTGTTCTGTTTGTTTGTTCGTGCAATTGAGGTTAAACGTCAAGGGTGTGACAACTTTCCACTGTCGGTGTTTGGTAGAAAGCGCGTAGGAAGCACGGAATATCCACACCAGTATATCCGCAGTCACCAGAAAGCTTTCTGAAGAGACCGCAGATGTACAAGCGATCTTGAATATCTGAAGTTCATAGCAGGAAGATTGAGCATGTCCACACGCAGCCGAGGCAAGTCACATTTTTATGTGATCTACTGCAATGTAGTATAATAAAAGATATAGGTAGTGGTTTGAGTATAGGGATTCGCTTTCGATACAAAGAATACATAGTTTTGCGAAACATTGGGGTTTTACGCCGCACTTAAGGTTATTTCACTTATATGACGGCGTGCCAGTCTAATAGGCGAAGGAAACTATCTATAAGCGACGCCGGCATAAAAAGACGCCAAAATACATTTATAGGACAAAACCGGACGCCACAACAAATCAGCTTCCTGATGCCCCTTTAGCTCAGAGAGCACCAGGACACAAGAAGCCTCCAACCAACCAACCAAACAGGGTATACAGTGAAGGGTGCTCCGTAGTTCAACACTCAACCAACTGAGCCACAAAAGCATAACCCAAAACAGCAAGCCCAGTGAACCGTTATTTACACTGTATCTTATATCAACTATTCAAATAAATGAGTTAAAATTGCCTTTTCTCAAATAAACAAAAAGCTGTATCATTCTTCTCTAGTTGAAATGTTTAGACATTCTATTGTCAATGTTAAGTTTATTAAATCATTAATTTACTTGGTCTCATCTTGTTAGGTAATGAATGGCTTTTCACTTATATAAAGTTGGTGTCTGGTGGTGTAAAACCACTTGGAAACCATCCCGACAAGACACAACTACAGATAGGACAGGTGATAAGATCGATTGTACGGATAGGACAGATGATACGATCGATTGTACAGATAGAATTACTGATACGATCGATTGTGCCGATAGGACAGCTGATACGATCGACTGTACAGATATGACTACTGATACGATCGATTGTACAGATAAGACTACTGATACGATTGGTTATACAGATAGGATTACTGATACAATCGATTGTACAGATATGACTACTGATACGATCAATTGTACAGATAAGACTACTGATTCGATCGATTGTGCAGATCAGACAGCTGATAAGATCAATTGTACAGATAGGACAGCTGGTACGATCGATTGTACATATAGGACTACTGATACGATTAATTGTATAGATAGAGCAGCTGATACGATCGATTGTACAGATAGGACTACTGGTACGATCGATTGTACAGATAGGACTACTGATACGATCGATTGTACAGATAGGACTATGAAACAATCGATTGTACAGATAGGACTACTGATACGATCGATTGTACAGATAGGACAACTGATACGATCAATTGTACAGATAGGAAACCTGATACGACCGATTGTACAGATAGGACTACTGATACGATCGATTGTACAGAAAGGGCTACTGATACGATCGATTTTACAGATAGGACTTCCGATACGATCGATTGTACAGATAGGGCTACTGATACGATCGATTGTACAGATAGGACAGCTGATACAATCGACTGTGCAGATCAGGCAGCTGATACGATCAATTGTACATTTAGGACAGCTGAGTCGATCGAATTTACAGATAGAAGTACTGATACGATCGATTGTATAGATAGGGCAGCTGATATGATCTATTGTACAGATAGGACTACTGATACGACCAATTGTACAGATAGAACTACTGATACGATCGATTGTACAGATAGGACAGCTGATACGATCGATAGTACAGTTAGGACTACTGATCCGATCGATTGTACCAATAAGACTTCTGATACGATCGATTGCACAGACAGGACAGCTGATACGACCAATTGTACAGATAGGACTACTGATACCATCGATTGTACAGACAGGACTTCTGATCCGATCGATTGTACAGATAAGATTACTGATCCGATCGATTGTACAGAAAGGACTACTGATACGATCGATTGTACAGATAGGACTACTGATCCGATCGATTGTACCGATAAGACTACTGATACGATCGATTGTACAGACAGGACAGCTGATACGATCGATTGTACAGATAGGACTACTGGTCCGATCGATTGTACAGATAGGACTACTGGTCCGATCGATTGTAACGATAAGACTGCTGATACGATCGATTGTACAGATAGAACTACTGGTCCCATCGATTGTACCGATAAGACTACTGATACGATCGATTGTACAGACAGGACAGCTGATACGACCGATTGTACAGATAAGACTACTGATACGATCGATTGTACAGATAGGACTTCTGATACGATCGATTGTTCAGATACAACAGATGATACGATCGATTGTACAGTTAGAACTACTGATACGATCGATTGTGCAGATAGGACTATTGATACGATCAATTATACAGATAGGAAAACCATTACGATTAATTATATAGATAGGATAACAGATCCAATCAATTCTATAGATAGGACCTGAGACTAGATCAGATCGACTGATCGACTTACAGATGTGAACATTTCTACACATACGACTATAGATATGACCAGGTGTAAAGTTAGGGTTACAGAAAATATCAGTTTTGCACATAGAACATCAGATACGGTCAGTTCGACATATAGAACTACACTGACTATCAGTTGTCAGATACAAGTACATGTAAAACCTTGTACCTAAAATGGTTAAGCCTCTACAACAGAGAGCTATCATAGCGTACAAGA
>JAVFBZ010081621.1:8846-20509 GCA_032466195.1 Katharina tunicata | reverse complement strand
TCTTAAAAATTTGCCATTTTGCATGTGTATTATGTTTGCGACACACACACAATCGATAAAAATGAAAAACAAGTAGTTTAATATTGAAACGGCTACATTTTTTTTCCTCCCGACATCGCCTTTACAACGTCCACATTTCAATTATTCAAACAACATAAATTTTACCAAACATTTTCTGATCTTGTTGCACATAAAATACCATTTTCTACTAATTCACCTGCAAATCGACCATATTGTCGTGGAAACGTACAGATTTACTTCCAGTTGTCATAAACCCTGTATTTAACTGACGTCAATACATGTGTGCTCCTATGACCTGATATTTTACTCTATTTTTTCATTTTTATATTAATCGGACGGACGGATAAATATCAAAACTTAAAATATTCGAGAAACGTCTTTACTATTACTTCACTGAACTCGTACAACTTGCTGTCAGTGAGACTATGGTCACGTAGCAAAATCATGAACACAACGAACGGACAGTTTTGGCAGCTGTAGTGCCAGAAGTAGCTCTTCTATTTTGTTTAATAATTTTTGACATATCTCTGTTCTATAAATATCTAAAATTAATTAATACATCTTAGGAGAGTTACTTCTGGCACAAACCCCAACGGAGTAAACCTCTTGTAGTGACTTGTTATGAAGACAAGATCGGATTTATCAAGATTGCTTTTGGCACAATGACAGCTGCAGTTCCGTTCTCAGAAATTTTATCTCAACAAGAATAGAGTTTTGACAATTATTATCAGTTTTGAAAATTATACAAGAATATATCTGCTGAACAAAATACGTACGGCAAATTTTTGATTTTGATTTAAAAAATCAAGCCATTCTTCATACCAAAATACGCCATCAAATCAATCTCTTATCGTCTATTTTAGTATGGCCATTCCGATAAATGGGTTTTGCACACGTGCTGTAGACAATGTATGTGCGCATGCGTTTGCTGACCAAAAGAAAAGAAAGTGTCTGAAAGTTGGTAAGTGTGAAAGTTTGATTATCGATTTCCAAAAAGAAGATTATTCCCTTGATGCGCAGTCAGAACTTTTAATACACCCTTTAACTTGTCATCGCCTTCAAAACATTTTTAAAGGCCTACTGTAACTTAAAACAACACCAAGCTAGCTGCGCCTACAGAATCATGTCTTTTAGCAGAACTGTACAATGCTAAATCATTGTAATGGCAGCATTGTACAGGATAGTGCCAGAAGTAACTTTCCTATGATATTTAATAATTTGACATTTATAGGACGGAGAGTGACAGTGAATCACTCTTAGATAAAGGTTGCCATTTTAGAAAAAAAACATATGGCCCTTGCAACTAAATAAACATGTACCGTCTGACAAGATTTATGTCCTTTTCAATTTGAGCCAAAAATTTGGCAGTCATCTCGTGTAATTAGGTATCAAATTCAAACAAAATCCATTATTTTCAATTCTTGGTGTAGTTTTTATCAAAATATTATATTTGAAGTAACTTACCAATGCACAAGGTGGGCATTTTTATTCCTAAAATATCTCGTAGAGTTCAATTTTTCCAAATAGGTTAAGATGAAATAATCATTAAAGTTAAAATAACCATTAGGTAAGTGCAAAAACTTAAAATGAAAATTGTTTGTTCAGTACTGTTGTGCATTGTAAATTTGTAATATGGATTACATAGATTAGTGAACTAATAATGATACAGAACTCTGCATCTAGACAATCATAAGACTATTAAAGGACAGGACCCATGAAAAAGGCAAAAAGAGTTCTGTTGATGATGACAAAATCAAGTGTCTAAACGTCACGCAAATAAGCTCTCAATTTTCGGAATTACACTACTTGTGTAGGCTACTAACTATACAAGAGGAATCAGTGGAACTACAGGTTGAGGAAAAAACAACAAGTTATATACAGTTTAGGAACAATACCCAGTCCCAGATAAAAAAGACATAGATAACATGGAATGTATAAAACTGAGAAAATGTTCAGCTGGTAAAGCAGAAGGAATAGCAGCTTCGCTTCACTTCAAAGTGTACGATGTACGCTACCGACACAGGGGCCAAAGGATTAACAGGGTGTGCAAAGATCCGTGACCTGTCCAATTCGACTTGAAACTTTACAAACGCATTCGCACATATAGTCAGCCGTGATGTGTGTTCAATGAGCTGTTGAGGTGTTTAACTTCCCGTTGTGTTTGTTTGATTACGGTATGACTCATACCAAGTTCCAAATTGAAGAATAAAAGTAAAATCGTGTTGCTAATCTGTTTGTTTTTGAATGTGTTGAGTGGAGAGTGGAACTCATAGATTATTTTTTGTTCAAGTGCACATATATATATAGGCTTTAGCACATCTCTGCTGTTTTGTGCATAATCTGCACCCCTATAAATAATAATTGGATGTACCACTGACTTCAGGTTACATAACTCAGACAACAGCTAGCTCTATGAGCTGATCGCCAGTAGCATACATGTACATAGTACATGTACATCAAAGGCTGGGGCTTGGGGCTCAGATCTATTCAGCTTTTTATAGAACAGAGGGATACTCCACCTGTCTGCTTTGTCTGGGCAAGGGTAACTGCTTTACTTCCATGTTTTAATAAATATAGCCACATACACACAAACATTATTTAATACTAATAGTACTGTTACTTAAATGTAAGATAGGAAGGGGCAAGTTGTCTCTGACCTGATAAAGGGAATTAGTAAGTAATAATTGAATAAGATAGGCAGATTATGATGCATTGAGTGAACAAAGACAATTTGACAAATGTAGTATGAAGTTAAACAAAGTAATGAATAATTTTTGGGGTACATAAGAAATATTTTGATTTAAATTGAGTTGACATCGGGAGATGAGTTCATTCTTTTAGTTTAAATTAAGTGTAGAATATTGATGTTTATGCTTTTTCTATCCCGCCTGTAATCCGACTTTTTAAATTGGTGTTAAATTGGTGTGGCCTTCATAGATCATACAAAAAAAGAGAAAAAATTAAGAGATAAATTTTCTCTGTATAATGTTTTAGTGTTATGGCATATTAACACTTATAATACAAAAAATTATTCAATTTTTCTATTCCTGAGCAGCTTATGACTAGCTTTGCCATTAAAATCACAACACAAACCAATGGCAAAAATATATGTTTCTTACACAATAAACTTACTTCGACTGACTAATGCACTTTTTCGCAATTATTATTGCTATACTGAAGAATTCAAACGTTAACCCTCCTCTGGGCCCTCACCGTCTCACGAGACAGGAAATTTTATTATTTCTACAGCTCCAAGAGTGAATGGCCTGGCATTTTAGGGAATGGGAAATCGTATACCGGTGTTTCTGTGTTTCCTGCAGGTTTTAGGTCGTGAGTCGGTGAGTGATATCAGAGCAGGCGGTTTAGGCCGTATCATTATGTCTAGACCTGTGCCGGCTTCGGTATCTAAGAGGGCCGCGGTACCTTCGCTTCCTGTCGACGTGTTCCGGGTACGTGGGAGTTTCCTGTGCCTGTTAGATCAGTGTCTGATGTCTCCAAGACGACTTGCGTTTTCTGCGGTTCTGGTATCACGGGGGTTACACAACACGCAGACTTCCCTGTGTCGTCGCCTGCTGTGTTAGGTAGACAGGAAGAGGGTCAACTTCCGTTGGACTTACGTGTTCCGGTTACGGCTGCTCAACCTGCGAGTTCCGGTCAACTGTTTGGTGATGTTTTACCGTCGACTTCTGGAGAGGATACTTGCGGACATCCGTTTTTGTCTCATGTGGAGCTAGGTGGTCAGGAGGATCAGTTTCCCCGTGATTTCTGTATGCAGGTGTCGTCGGTTCAGCCTTCCATTCCGGCCAGTTGGTGGTCCCTCAACTTCATCAACTTCCTGCCTCTTCTGGTTTTGGTTCAAACGAGTTTCCGGTTCTGGTTTCGGTTGTTGGCACTTCGAGTCTACGACATATTGGACAACTTCCTGCCTCTTCCGGTTTTGGTCCGATCGAGTTTCCAGTTCCGGTTGCGACTGTTGGCACTTCCGGCCTGCAACATATTAGACCTTCTGTTTTGCCGGTGACGTCCTGTGGGGTTTGTGTGCCGAGATCCGGTCGCCTTTTTTTGGCCTCTCCCGCAACGTTAGGCCCTTGTTTTTTGGAACAGGCTTGATAAAAGTACTGGAATCCAAACTGGAAGTGGTTAGCCCTCAATTTCCGGTCCGGGGTGTTCATGTCACTTCTGTTCTCGGTAGGGTTCCTGTTCCGGTGTCTTCATCCATTTCCGGTTTGGATTCCGGTACTTGTATCAAGCTTGTTCCGGAAGTGCGTCTCCAGAGACCGTCCATGTACCTGTTTTTGGCTCAGTCCAGGGTTTTCAGTCTCATTCATCACTTCTGGTTCCTGGTTCGCTGTCTGATGTTAATGTTTTGTTCCAGTTGCAGCATTGTCGTTAGTAGTTAACCCGATAGCTGAATTTGTTTGATTTAATTGGTTTCTGCAGCTACCGTCTCTCTCAATAACCCGATATCACCGCATATTTCAGTTGTCAGGTTATTTTCCAACATGACACCGCCCCTCTGAGATTAGATCAAGGCCGACTACTAGACAGACTAGTTTGATGTCTGTTCGTCATGAAATTGTCTTAGAGGACATCACCAGATAAAATAAAAAAAAAATCTCCTCTCATTTGGTTTGGTTCTTGTTTGCCATCAGGATTTTACTCAGCAAGTTGGGTGAACTAGATGTCAAGGGCCCAGCCGTATTATAACTCTGTTCTGATTTGCTCACGTCAGCAGACTCAGACTCAGACATGATGGCGTCATCAGCTTACATTGCCGCGTCTTTGATTATCCAGCAGAGGAGCTAAGGGCAGTATGTTTTCAGATAATATTCTTGCTGTCATACCTAGCACTGGAGGAACATTAACACCAAAAACACTAAAGTGACTGCACATTTTATGGTTGCGGTAAGAGTCTCTGTTTACTGCTGGAATACAGCGCCGTCATATAAATGAATTACCTTGAGCACGGCGTTAAACACCAATGAATCAATCAACCAGCGCAGGAAGGATTTACTGGCTGATGTGCCTGTCTGTATAACTGCCGGATTGGTCACTGCCAACCTTTCTATAGTCACTAAAAACTGACCTCCAGTAGGAGGAAGACTAGGTTTATCATGACCGAACTGGCATCTGATTGGAGCAGAACCCTGGGTGGTCCAAACTATGCCACGGCTACAGCTGGGACCTGGCTGTCGTTCTTGTAGTGAATAGCGAACAGTTTCGTATTCCAGTGGTTCACGATCATTCTCACCAGTTAATGTCAATGGTACAGGCCTTGTTAGGCAAAGAGGCTGTGCGACAACTTCCGGCATCAGATCAGTCTCTCGGGTTCTACTCTCCAGTTTTACTGGTCTTCAAGAAGGATTCTCTGAAGAAACGCATGATCTTAAACTTGCGTGTTCACAACGCGAATCACTAATATGTGGTCTATCTTATAGTACCGTGGTGGCCAGCGCGACCCTGGTTTCCGGAAATACGGGAGCTCCTCCAAGGGAACTACATCTGTGGGAGAATTACTACGCCAACCCGGAACGAACCTGTTGCACTCGAATCCTGCGATGCAACAGCTACACGTTAACAGGTGCTCCAAGATTATCTCTTTAAGGCAGGCTTTTCTCGAGAAACTGCAAAAAAGAATGGTGGAATTCACCAGGGAATCTACCCCAGCGGTTTATCAGTCCAAGTGGAAGGCGTTCTGTGAGTGGTGTATACGTCATGACGTTCCCCAGCCACTGCCCATGTTCAAAAGGTAGCGGATTTATTATTATACCTTCTACAGGATAGGCAGTTTAAACCGTCGACTGTGTATGGATATCGTACTGCGATCCCTAGAGTTATCCATCTCATCACTGGTGTTGATCTTGGGGCGGATCGTAACCTCTCAGCGTTAGTTTGGTCCTTAAGATTTCCAACACCTCGAGAATTCCCATGCTATCACAGTGGGAATTATCGCTAGTTCTCAGGTTCCACTTGCCACTCTCCCGGAATTTGTAGCAAAGAATCAGAGTTTGGGCGATTCTTCTCATCGCAAGTTAATATCACAGCCTTGTCCGGGTTTTTGTCCCCGGGATTTTCAAATCTAAGCCAATAAGTGCGGGGCGTATAGACGCTTATTCATCCCCTTTAATGCTCAGCATAAGCAATGTCAAAGTATCAAAAACACTATAGCTTCCTGGTTTTCTAAAACTCTGCGTTTGCCTTATGAGCGGGTTAATATGTCTAACTCTGAGGGTGCACTATCTAAAGTTTCGGCGCATGAGATTCGTGCCCTGGCGACATCGTGGCCAGTTTGGGCTAATCGATCAGTGAAGGATACTATCAAGGCGTGCTTTTGGTGTTCTACTTCGATCTTCGCCTCATATTATCTCCGAGAGCGACTGCTAGCGTTCGCTAACACTAGCTAGCACTCATCCGAGGTGGTGCGTCTAGCTAGCAGATGTATTTAGAGATTTGAAGTCTCTAATAACCTGTGTTATAGAGGTCGCCATTTTGTTTTATTTATCGACCGATGAGTGAGCAGTCATTTTCGTTCGATGGAGTTGTTTATCGCTTGAGAAGGACTCACGTTGCAATCCGGTAGATGCTTGGCCTATTGAACAGGACTCAGGGTGTCAGCGAGTAGCCGATAGGCGGATTACTCGTTTTTATCCTGTTTAATTGGGAGGTATGTTGACGTTAGTACTAATTTGTCTGATACATTGTTTTTACTTTAGTTTTCTGCTCCTGTCGTTCGACTGAGGGTTCCTTAGTGTACCTTAAGTTGAATTTCAGGAGTTCGTTTTTCCCTCTGGGCCCGTCTCATTTTGGGTTGTTAGCTATCTCTGCCTACCTCCTGTGTGGTATTCTAGTGCATTAGTCAGTGGAAGTAAGTTTACTGTGTAAGAAACTTATTAATAAATTATAATATATAAATATAATATATAAATAATTTGCATGTTTCTAAACCGATCTCGTGAGTCGGTGAGGGCCCAGAGGAGGGTTAACGTTTGAATTCTTCAGTATAGCAATAATAATTGTGTAAAAGTGCATTAATCAGTGAAAGTTAAGTTAAGTTTAGAAACATGCAAATTATTTATAAATTTGTCAAATCTGAAAGAAGCCTCTAGGAATATATAATATTAACATATGTATAACTTTTATTCATTGCAGCGAGTAGCACTTTTTCTCAAGCTTTTGAGTCATCTGTTGCTACAGTATATAAAAAAAAAAACAACTGTCATTGTTATATGTGTTTTCTTTGTTTCTACCCCCAGACTTACAGGTGAATTTCAAACACAATTCTTAAGATGAAAAAGCAGACCAGTGTATCAGGATTTGATTCACTAACCCCAGCAGATGACAGTTCAGTGTCCAGCTCAACCTCATGGCCCTCAGAGTTATCGGTAATAGTTTACAAACCTAAAAGTCAAAGAAAATATAACTATTTGAGGAGTGAGGAATAGTTGTAGAACTAAGACACACATTTCTAGTCTTGATATGTAGAAATACCTAAAAACTAAATCACCTTAAATTTCAACCATAAAATTACAACTTTGGAAGGTATGTAAATGACTGAAATAATATTTGGCAGTCAAATGACAATTTTGCTGTTGGGGAGATTCAGGATTTTACAGAAAACTTAAAATTGCTTATTTACATGCAATACTATTTTCACAAGTTGCACAAAGGCGACATTGATACCTGGTTGAAATTATAGGTGATTTTAGGGTATACATGGGTATAGCCCCAAACCATAATTTTATTAAATCTTCTTTCATTATGCTACCAGCTATGGCCACTACATCCCCCTTCTCTCTGCCATCCCTGGTGACCTCAGGGCCACCAGAGTTGATTTGGCTACATATTAATATATTTATAAAGTATTTTTGTACCCAGTATTACTCCTGCCTCCATTGATGATGCTTTCCTTCAACTAGTCGTCTTCAGCCATCATCT
The DNA here is from genome assembly GCA_032466195.1 of Katharina tunicata. Lineage (NCBI taxonomy): Eukaryota > Metazoa > Mollusca > Polyplacophora > Chitonida > Mopaliidae > Katharina > Katharina tunicata. The sequence continues at coordinate 12,553 of JAVFBZ010081621.1, read as the reverse complement.
TAACAGCTATTAAAGTTAGTAACCTGAGTATGGTCAACGTTCTGGTTTGGTCTGGCTGGATGTTTACATGCTCATTGTGGTGCATTGTTGTCACCATTAGTGTTTACTGCCAATTCCTTTATTGCACTTGTCCTTCATTGAGGCAGTAACAAATTGGTTACCTGATTTATCCATGCAATACATTATAGGTAGATGTCAGCTCATATTCAACACAAAATTGCGGGTGTGACTACTGACTGTTAAAGGACTAAATTAAGACAGTCTTGATTTATTAATTTGCAAGACAAAATTATGAATGTTTATGAAAAAAATTTGTCAATTGCTTATCTGGGGTACTTTTGATAATGTTTACTTGGATTCTGATGAAAGAATGTGTTATTGTTACACTCTTTGCTTCTACATGTGTTACAGAGGAGTTATGGCCAAGTTGTATGGGCAAAGATGTTTCCATATAAACCATGGCCAGCTTTAACCTTCCATGGACCAACAGTCGGCTTTATTCTGCCTCACATTGATAAAACCTGGGTGTATTGGCTAGGTGAAAAGAAAGTGTCGGTTGTAAGTAAACCAGAGTTTTGCATAACCCATATAAACCTTAGTACAGATCATTGGCCATCTACACGTATATTGTGGGCGGAAAACTGGTTAGAATACAGAAAACCCACAACCTTCCGCTGGTAGCTGGCAAAATAACCCACATACTACACTACGCTAGACCATTCTGCCACAGAGGTCCCAAGTATACCAGGTAGAAAGTTAAAAAATATATTTAACACCATGCTAGATGGAAATAACTCTCCAAATTGACTCAAAAGCTCCAGTGTGGCTACTAAAATAGACTAGATTTTATTCTAGGGAAGTGTACAGTACATTTATTAGAGTTTCAACATAACCTCATAATGCAGTATTGTAATTGTATTATTTTAATTAATTGGTGTTGTAGTTTCCCTGAAATGTCTTGCAAATAGACATAGATTTCGACACCCTGCCGTTATACTTCAATAATCTGTGAGCTCTAAGAATGTTAATTCATCATTATGTATCAAGTAATAATTCAAGTAAAGTTGTCTTTCAGATTCAATTTGTGAAAACCGTGCCTTTTGTATCGAACTTTGAAGCCAATTACAGACAGAATTTACCACCTCATTCGTTGTACAAGCAAGGAGTTCTGGAGGCAATTAAAGTATGTATGATATCGCCCAATATTATTATCCCGGGGTTATCATTTAGATCTAGGTCCTTGCATTACAAAATTTGTATATGTACCTGTCGACTTACTCAAACTTACTCAGTGGTCGCTACAACCTGAAGTTTAAGTTTAAAAGTAATAAAATTCTCCCGTGCAAAATAAATAATATCCTGCTCTATCTGATTGGTCTATTTGTTTACACTTAGTATTTTGTTCAAATGTTGCCTGATTTTTGTCAAACCTAAGAAGACAGAATTCAAGATCATAGTTAGCTTAATCTGAGGATAGTGAAGTACATGTGTAGGCTACTGTAAACTATTGGTGGATGAAATGCCAATTTAAAATGATGTTTATGATATAACTAAAAATTATAGGTTAGATGAAATTACCATAAATTATGCCGTTTTAAACTGACAAATTATTTGTATAATAAATTGGTTGGATACAATAAATACAAAACTATTTGGTACATCAAATGACTAAATATCTGGTTAGATAAATTGATTATAAACTTATTATGAAGTGGACGAAATGACCTAAAAATGGGTTGGCTGAAACGATTTAAATGTATGGTGGATAATTAGACTATAATCATGTGGTGTGTAAAATGGCTATAAATTATGGCCGGGGTTCTCAAAATGGCATTAACTATGGGGTGGGTCAATTACTTGGACGTTCACAATGAAGTTTGTCTTCTGTATTGCCCAGGTTTGTGCTGAGAGATGTAATAAGAAGGTGTTCAAAGAAGAAGAGAAACTTCAGTGGGCCTCTGAAGGATTCCCAGTAAAAAATCCCAACCAACTTCTTTCAGGTATATAATTTAGTCTTCTTATTGGAGACAGTGCATGTGGTTTATTAGCTTTTTATGACGTTTAAGATTTTATGAGGTTATTAGATTGAAAAGAAAAAATATTTTTATAGATCTGTAGAAAAATTGTGAACTGGATCAGTTTATGTAGACCTTTCAGATTTTATTTGTATTCACAAATTGCTGTAGAAGAGATTCACTTGGAGTATTCCACAACATTAAAATGGATACAATTGCAAGTATTTTTTGGGCTTGCAGGACAGCAAGTGTTTGCATTGTAAAATCTACAACAACCTACACAAATAGCAGGATGATTTAAGCACTACTTAATTCCCGCTCACTATCAGTGCCATACCCTCTGATTATGGTGATTAATTTTGTTTGGAATTTGGTGTCTTTTTTTGTCTCTCTAGGTGGTTGTTTGCCACAAGTTGTTCTTGAACATTTGGAGACATTAAAACCCCAAAAAGGTTCTCTTATTTCTGCAAGAAAAACACAGAACAATTGCCCTGATCTACTACCAAAGAGATTAAGACAAGATGAAGCTTGTCAACTAATTGCTAAGAGGTTAAGAACGGTAGAAGAAGTTCAACATTATGGTAAAAGATTAAGATCAGACAAAAGAGGCGAGTTCATCACAAACGGAAGAACACCAAACAATGCTTCACTTCCAATTCTTGCAGGAAAAACGTCGGAAAAAGCCCCCAAATTGCGAGCTAGGAGGCTTAGGTCAGACATATCAAATTATACTTTAGCTAACAGATTCAGATCTCATAAATCTTCACACTTGATTTCAGCTAAAGACTCATCAAACAAAGTGCTTCATACAGTTCCATGTAAATTAATATCAGACAAATCCCATCAACCATTTGCTAAGACATTAATGTCCGGTCGTATTACTCAACAAGTCACTAACAGATTAAGAAAAGCGTCTCAAACAGTTACCAGATTAAAACCAGATAATGTGCCTCAGTCAACTTCAGAAAGAATGTTACTTGACAATGTCCCTCAGTCATCTCCATGGAGAATTTTACCTGACAAAGTGCCTCAGTCAACTCCAGAGAGAATATTACCTGACAATGTGCTTCAATCAACTCCAGAGAGGATTTTACCTGACAGTGTCCCTCAGTCAACTTCATGGAGAATTTTACCTGACAAAGTGCCTCAGTCAACTCCAGAGAGAATATTACCTGACAATGTGCTTCAATCAACTCCAGGGAGGATTTTACCTGACAGTGTCCCTCAGTCAACTCCAGAGAGAATATTACCTGACAAAGTGCCTCAGTCAACTCCAGAGAGAATATTACCTGACAGAGTCCCTCAGTCAACTTCATGGAGAATTTTATCTGACAGTGTCCCTCAGTCAACTTCATGGAGAATTTTACCTGACAATAGGCCTCAGATTATTCTAGAGAGAATAGTGCCTGCCAACATGCCTCAGCTTATTCGAGAGAGAATAGTACCTGCCAACATGCCTCTGTCAACTTCATGGAGAATATTACCTGACAATGTGCTTCAATCAACTCCAGAGAGGATATTACCTGAAAAAGTGCCTCAATCAACTCCGGGGAGAATTTTACCTGACAATGTGCCCCAGTCAACTCCAGAGAGACTAATACCTGACAATGTGCCCCAGTCAACTCCAGAGAGAATTTTACCTGACAAAGTGCCTCAGTCAACTCCGGGGAGAATTTTACCTAACCATATGCC
>JAVFBZ010081407.1:0-26289 GCA_032466195.1 Katharina tunicata | reverse complement strand
TTTAAGCCTCTTAATAATGATAACTTTTGTTGTACTTTCGAAATAAGTAAATTGATATGATCAGACCATGTTCCTAATTGATTTAGAGTAAGCCCTACGTGCTTATGTGAAAAACAAGTATCAATAGCTGAATTTTGAAAATTAAAGGAAAGACGTGAGAGCGTTTTGCGTCTGGACACAGTGAGAGATTTTTGTTTTTTGCGAATTGAATTTCACAAGCCAATTTTGAGCTCATGCTTCAATTTTGAATAGATCGTCGATGATACCTTGTTTCATGTGTATTTCTTCTAAAGAATCCGATAAAACATACAAACAGGTATCATCAGCAAAACGTTTGACGTTATTCACTAGACCTTCAGATATATCAGACAGTTCACGGTGGATATCTGATTCACTTAATTCAAGATTTGTTAATAATGCATGTTCAGAAGGGAGAAAGTGTGGGGGATCGATGTTAGAGTCGTCTATTTCGGTAATAGCTGTAAAATAAGCGTTTAAATTGTTTGCTTTTTCTTTATTAGTGTAAACATACGAGTCATTTTGAAAGAGGGCAGTTATTTGCATTGTTCTGAATCGAATCGATTTTGCTTCACGGAAACATTTGGAATGTAAAATATAGTCAAGAGATATCATTAAGATGGTACTTTTGATAACAGTGCTGAACGTTGGCGTTGAAATAGGTCTCCGATAATGCATATTATAGATTTTAACATAACAAATCAAATAATGCTTGTATTTCTAAATGTCAACATGTCTATAAAATACATTATTAATGATCTGATAGCTAATTCAGCGTCGTTTCTCCTTAAATGTGACATGCAGTTCTGCTTATCGTTTTCTGTTGTTCCTAAAGCCTGGTTTTATTGATTGTTTTGTTCCAGCTTGCTTTACTGCAGTATTTGACTTTATTTTCAGTGTAGTTGTCAGTGAAAGATAAACTGAATTTAACTAGTGTATTAGTTTCTTGATTAGTTGGTGTTTATGCGGTGATCAGGGTATGTTACTACATACTTTCTACGACTGCATAACCACAATCATCACGAAGTTCTATAGAATTGTGAGGAAAATAGTGCTCCGGAGTAGGCCTTCTATTGATGAACCAATAGTAACACTAGTTAAAGAGAACAAAAACACTGGCGAACGATTTGTTTATTTGGTGTTTAGATGGGCCTAAGGGGCATACACTTATATGACCACCTTATGTAGCCGAAAGCCTTTGACGAAAACGCATAACGATGGCCTTTGTTATTATATGTTTTTTTTTATTTAGTTATAAAGTTATGATATTAAAATATCCTCGACTTTGACCACCAACCGAACTTAAACAGTTGTACTGACCATTTACCTAATGCTTATATTCAGAAGTACGTCAGTTTTAAAGGATAGCGAGTATAGCAGAAAATGTGAGCCTTTAACTGTATTGCCGCAAATAAAAATACACCGACTAACTATTATAATCTGACAACAGCATTGAATGTGGGGTGCATTTACCGCCGTTGCCTGGAAACTAAGGTCACCAGAGCTAAAATATTTACTATAACCAGAAAAATGATTTTAAAGAACATACAGTCAGCATCCGGATTTTATCAGCGCATTTAATGCACTTTTTTGGAGGTCGCCTCAGTTAACATACAGAACGAAAACCTCGTTATTCCATCACAAACATCGCTCATCACCGAATACAACATATGTGATTGTCTAACGATGTATAGAACCCCAAGCACGTAAACAAATGCTTCGGTAATACACTCATATTGTCGTCCTTAACGCTGGAGGAAATGTGTCTTCCCAGCATTGCTAACACCTGTCTCCATGAAATCTCTTTATGATTAGGGTTATTTGGTTATGTCCGCGTCATTGCTTACTCTTGATATAATATAGACTCCATATAAGTGAGTACCCTTGGGTACGGCGTTAAGCGAAAATCAATCAATTACAAATCAGTACACTGAAAAGTGCACCTGTTTTCACATGACCGTTCAACTTTTTTGTGTGTGTGAAAATTTTCTCCTTTGTCTATTGATTTTATCGGTTATTTTAATGACTTGTTTTTATTTTGTTATTAAATTAACTTTTGACACACACTTTTTAAAGCATTATATTGTGTTTTTTTATTTATTGATATTTGGGGCGTGGTATTGTTATTTTCTTTTCAATTAACCGTTTGACTCTGCACACACACATGTCTTTAAACGTCCCTTTGGCGCAAAAGACAATCAAAAAATAATATTGCTTAATTATGTTGTCTTAATGAGCAGCGCCTAACAATACAGGAAAATATGCTTCGCGATTTCCAGGCATCACGTTAACCCGCTGTGAAATATTTTGTTTTATGGTGGGCTGTTGAAACCAAATTTCACACTGGTATTTTACTTTGCTAAGCCCATCCCTTTTATTCAGTGTGCAAAGCTCAATTTAATCGCGAGAAATTCTAAAAAAATACTGCTAACTATTTTTGGGCACTCATCGAGATCTTTCAATTTCACTGCACATAATGTTTGCATGCACTTTTAATGTATTCAAAGTCTTTATGTAATAAGTCGCAAATAGACCTGTGACTTTCCTTGGTATCCTGTGGCGATTGTGGCAGTATGTTCCAGACAATAGTAAAGTCTGTTTAAAATCTCCCAACTGGGGAAGTTGACTGTACCCGGTATCAGGTTTAAGCCCCCTTGTGGGTCTTAATACGTAATATTAGCGTCCTCCAGGGGGTGCGGAGATGAACTGCACTAACTACATTCCCTCACTTAAATTTACAAAACCTACACAAACCATTCCCGAAAGACTTCCTTATATATATCTCCTATAATCCTAGCTCTCTTACTTTTCCACAAGTCTGGGGAACACATTGGCTTTATTTTTTCCCGTTGAAATATCTTAATAATACAAAGGCAAAGTTGATTTCAACATCCCTGTAAACAATTCCGTCCTCGTCGATCTCATTTATCATACTAAATCTCAGCTTATTTTTCATCACTTATCAGATTTTAAGTCATTAAAGAAACACATTTATCTTCATTTTTATATCAAAATATCTTATCTGGGTATTATTAACTGCATTCAAAAGCTTTACCGCTTATTGCGATTAAGGATGACAATAAATCAATTGTGCACAACAATTTGAGATTAAAGCGGAAATCACGGTTGTTTTTCTTTCTTTATAAAGTTTAGATTATATTTTCGAATCGTTGGGTAAATGCTATCGTTTACAAGCACGTCGTTTAAATGATTTATGGAGGCAATTTCTCATTTACCACTAATTTGTATTTAGTTACACAAATGTATTATACTTCGGTGGTTTGCAAAATGATAATTGGATTTAAAAATATAAAAAAAGGCTTTTATTTGCGTATAAAATCAATGACACTCCTAAAGATATATTTCGAATGATTTTCATCGATTACTAATTATTATTATCACGACTGTATTGACACGTATCCAGCGTTTGTCATTACCATTGTGTACGCTTGGTTTTTGGTGAGTTGTCCTTAGCCCGTACATTGTCTACCGGACTATACACCATTGGATCCAATTGTTTTAAAGCAATAACTGTTAATTAAAATACCATTACTCAGCCTATGACATACATGCATCCTGTTTGCTTTTGTAGGCGATTGTTGTGAGGTGCCCTGGAGCTCTCTGAGCTAATGGACATAAGTAAGCCGATTTGTTGTGGGGTTCTGTTTTGGGACCTGTCATTGTCCCGTGGCTTCCTTGTCTGTTTTGCCACTGTTGTTCAGGGTGAATTATTTGGCCCATTGCGCTGGCACGTTGTCGTATGAGTGAAAGTACGACGTAAAACCATCCCATCAATCAATCAATCGTGTTGCCTTTTCAATAACTCTGCCTATCTGCTCTGATTAAAAATACAAATTTTCCCTGCTTTCTTTCTATATACAGGTCTTGGAGACACCCTGTCTCTACTTTATCACCATTGAGCTGTTAATAATCTTCAAGTAGTTATGTTTTTATCGACACTAAAATGAAATCGTCTTTCAAATTTTAATCTCAGCTTACTTACAACAAATGGCGTCTAGAATTGTCCGAAAATAACTACATAAGTTATAGAGTATTCACATCGCAAAAGATAATAAGATGCAAGAAAATGTAAATGTGAGAAGAAAATATTTAAAATGTTCACTTTACCTCAAGGGAAAAACGGAAATCCTAGTTGCTTTATTTTCTTTCTTATTATACAATTATAATTTCCAAGTGACAGCCCCAGAATGAGTGACTTCCATATATTTTCTGATATTTTTAAGGTAGTTGGCACGGTTTAACAATACTTATATTGCTGTTATCAGCATGATTTATTAACTGAAAAAAATCCGTACATTTCATATGCGTAGAATGTACTTAATTGTAATAAAAGCTGCAATGAATGTATTTGAAAATTGTCAATATTTGTGTATAATTGAGTAAAATTGTCAATATTTAGCCCACGGCCTGATCGTGGAAATAAGGCATCTCAAATTTAGATTAGCCGACAGTGATTTCGTAGTCTAGCCTTACGGTGAATATTATTATTTTAAATAGTATACATATTCTGAATAGACCGTGAAATTTGTGTTTCTTGATACTTTTCATTGTTTGATGTCTATCCTGCCAGTCAAAGAACCCGTACTCGATAACCACAGGCGGCGATAACACTACAATTTCTGCAGATACAACAAATGATGATAAGTCGTTTCAATTTAGTTAAACTGATACTTCTGACTCCATTATTAAAATTATATCTGGTTGATAAGAACTTGAATAATAATTATTGTACATGACACACACATGCTTTAAAATTCTGTATTGCTTTCCTTAAGATAGAGTGTTATAGCATTTAGCACTATATGTTTTTTCAACGATTTTGGCAGAAAGATAGAGTTTTGAACTATGACACTGGGACAATATGGAATTTAAAGTGTCCTCGGAATGTTGATTGGTTACAAAAGGGATTTGAGGTTTCAGTAAACATGAACCCAGATGAGGTGAATGATACACACAGGTCTTGAAGGAGTTAAATTTGCCAGAATGTGAATCTTAGCGAAATTTAATTGAATAACATTGGAATGTGTATTGGTCATATTTAGCAATGAGCACTTTAAACACTCCATGGTCCGTGACATAACTCCCACATTCATGCTAGGTAATAGTGGCTTAGTGGTAAATAAAATGTGTTATGTATTTAGTAGTGTATCTGCGGGAAATTACGTCTTTCCCCCAAAGGCGACAGTTATAAGCCAAACAAGCGTCTCATTGAACTGTGATAAGTTGAACGAAGATTACATAACGATCTTATAGATTGACAGACCTATGTCCTTTTTCGCGTATGTATAAATTTTGATTAGTTAACAGATTAGCCAATCGTTAAGACGTATTTGTGAGGTCCCCGTGTGCGTGATCTCTGTTTGGATCATCGAGAACCCAATGAAATGCTTTGCTTATACAATTGTATTGACTCAAGTTAACCAAGCAGATGACTGTGTGTTGTATGTCCTTAATGTGCTTAGCTGAATGACACAAATCGGATTTAATCAATCTGTCTCATGTGTGTCTCACGTACATTTATTTAATCTTGAGAAAGAACACTTTCAAGTCGCTACCGGGAATATATCGTATCGTTTTTATTGTATTTCCGCATACACCATTAAGGACTGAATGGCCCAATTGTAGCACATGGCTTTGCGATCCCTAGTCCTGAAGATATTTCATACCCAATACTTTGTATTTTATAGTAGAGTATACGCAATACACCTGAAAGGAGATATTCTAAACATTCCGTGAAATTAATTTCGGAAAATGTCTCACTAGAAATTGATCAGTAATTAAACAACTTCAGCAGGATTATCTGCCCGTAAGGAAAATTATGCCCTTCACCCAATGGCATTTACAGTAATAAAGTTCGCTGGCCAACGTAGGAAAAAAAAGGATTTGAACAAAAATGTTTTAATGGGTTTTGTGTTGCTTGATAATGTTTCTACTAACAATGATAACAGTATAAAGGACACAGATTGGCATCAACGATACAATACATAATCCAAAAAAAAGTAAATTACCATTTCGCTAATTCACCTCGCTTTAAAAGCAGCTGTTACGAATAGGCCTACCTTTGCACAGTCCTTGCATGACCTTTGACAAATGTGCCATGGTATTTGTTGTCACAATGGTGGTAAAGTCGTCCAATTTAGTATACTTCGTTTCACATTCATGCAGGCAAACGTGGATAACTAACATTAATAATCGGTTGACTAGTTGTAGAATATTTGATTTATATGCACGAATATAACGCTACATTAAATAAATTGTAGGTTAACTTTCTCTATTTGTGTATTTGAAAGTTCCCACACACTAACTGTTTACGGTTAATACAGTTTTCGCAATCTTGTGGATTTTAGTCGTATTTGTTATGACATGATGTGAAATGCTGTATCAAAACAAGAGATAATATATAAAGATGGAAATCGCAACCACTCTTCAGAGTTTTGCCAAAGTTTTGTACGAGTTTCGTTAGACTAGAGCTAGTGCATGCTCTCCGATGATTACCAGCCATTGCCTCGTTAAATATTATTGAGACTAACATACAGTATGTATCCATCCAGTAAAGTGGAGTCGAACCCATAAACCAACACCCTCTTCCTTTCTTCATCACTCGGGGATACTTTGTCTTTCAACGCAATTCTGATTGCCGCCACCGAGATTCGAACTCGGGTCTCTTGCCAGCAGGGTCAGTGATCTAACCGACTGAGCTACATAGGATTTCGGTTGAACGACCATATTTTTATCACAGTAAAAGCAGCAAATCTTTCTCGATGGTAAGCTCTGACACATGAACACTGAAATAGTGTCTTTTTATCTAGATATTACCAATGTGTTTGTTGTTTTGGGTTATTCATGAATAAATATATATATATTTTGTTAAGAGTAATCACACTGGCACAGGTATATCGACTAATTAAAGTCGATAAATTATCTCATGTTCTAGATCAGTTCTCAGTGATCTATATATATATATAGATATATATATATTTTTTTATAAATGTAGAGAAAGTAAATTTTGCTTGCCTTGTCCGGGATTCGAAATCGGGTCTCTGGCTAGCAGGGCCTATGTTTTAGATATTTTATATTTGGCTGAAATACTTATTTTGCAAATGGCAAAAGAATCGTTGTACTGTGAAATGGACATCAACTATATTGTGTAAAGAAAGATCGACCAAAGATTTGTTTCTCCCCTATTTGTAATAACACCTTTTTGTTTAGACCGTGGGAAGACACAGACATGCTTTCTGCAAGTTTTATCACCACTAAAAAAAAAAAAAAACGTCTTCGCGTTGCAATCATTTCTCAAGTTTAAATTTGCGGCCTAGTTCAAATCTTTATAAATGTATAGTTTTTGTTAAAATGTCTCGGAAAAGAAAGTTAACTTCTTTGAGTAAAAACCTGTCCATGTATTACGTACTCTGACATTTTACATCAGATCATCAATATTTACACAACACCTTTCTAGGGCTTAATGACCTGACATTTAGAATATCAACTGTACGAAAATCGTTTCGTCGTTATCTAAACTCGCTTAATAAAAAAAAACTGCAATTGTAAGGCATTACCCGCCCATGAATACATTTTCCACACGTTTATTGTTCACATGATTTATGGTTAAAAATACACATAAAACACTTTACTCTGAAATAAAAACAACGGTCGCGGAAAAGTTGATAAATAGATAAATCTTTCCAAAATATAACCATATTTTCTTGAAACTCATTATTCGAAGATTAAGGACCATTCTGGGGGTAATTCGTATTGATTTGGATTTCTTAAACTAAGGCATAAGGCGTGTACAAAGTTCATCATCTCTACAAAAATGTGTATTGAGAATAAATGACAATACAAATTCGTGGAGTTTTACCATTAATTGCAAGGTAATAAAATAACTTATACACCATAGTGTACATTGTGTTCATATGCTTGTGAAAGGTCAAAAAAGAACCTTTGAAGTTGGGAAACATTATATTACAATACCTTTGAGTTCTTGTAATTAAAATTTTGTCAGCCGCAGCATGATGGTTCAGTATACAGTGTCTAAGTAACCTATTTTCGAAAATCTACATTTATAAAATGGTAACCAAAACCAATTCTGTTGTACTGATGTTGTAGACTAGCTTATTTAATTGGCGAACGATTGTTAAAGAGTGAAAAATATCATATATAGCACATATGATTGGTTTCTAAAACGCCAATCAATCTTTCATTCCATGAGGAGAAATATATTTCTGCGAGAACTAGCCGATCGAAACGAATCTAAATTGGGACTTGGGAATTTACACGCCAAAAAACAAAATCAAAAATATAACCCAGGGTATTCACCAATAGTTGTAGTGACGCAATGTTGAATTGAGTCAGATAAATAGTCAATGGCAAACCTGTCAGTCAAGTGCACTAAGGGGGAAAAGGGAATAGATGCTGACCTATATTTCTTTATATAGCTATATTTCGCAAGAACCCTTTTATCCATTAACCAAATATCAATAAGAAGCTCGACAAGGGATTAGTCTTCCCTAATATAATAGTTGTCATTCTTGATCTATTATTGGCTGATATTAAAGCGAAAAAAGGCTGAGTTATCTTTGGGTCGTCAATATTTCTGCATAAATGAAATTGTCATTGGTACAAGAACGTCATCCTGAAGGTCAATTTATCTACCGCCGAGCAAGTTCAGTAAAAAAAATTGGGAAATTCCTAAAGCCAAAGTTCACATGTACAGGAATAAGCAAATTAGGAAATAGTAAATTTGTCATTAAAAAGCCGCTGATTGAACACGAAACCATTCTATTTTATAACCAGATGTTCACCGGTTTAAGTTTTTTAGATTTCAATTAGTAACAATATTTATTTAATTGATCATTTACATTAAATTCCTACTAAGATACGTGGGTTTCATCTGTCTAGGCATGTGGTAACAAATGCGTTCAAGACTGAAATAGGTTTTAGGTTTAAGTGTCGGTATTCAGAAGTTTTATTTCTATGTGTCCGTATTCAGAGACAATTAGAATTTAAGATATTTCATAATGTATAAATGTTAAACACAACCAAACTGTGAGCTAATGAAAGGATAAAAAGTACATTGTATCACGAAAAAATCCAATGTTATCTTCAACCTTACGCAATGAATCTGTTACTAAGCGACGATATACTGGAATCATATTTCTACCCATATATAATTTAATTCTGTCAAGGCCGAGTTGATTTCCGGAACTATTTTTTGTTACCCTTCAGCTAGGTGTGTAATTTCAGACATCCGATAACGCACAAATCTCAAACACAATGACGTTTTTAAATCATTTATTTCATCGGGGGATGTGAACATAGCTAATAGATTGCTTTCCAAATGCCAAATGCAATGCATACCTTGAAACAAAATGTGACCAGGACATGGAATACTCCAATAAAGTACAAAGTCGACGGATTTAAGGTTATAAAGAAATTTTAAGGCCAGTTTCAAGTTGACAAGGAGAGTCTGTCTGCTTTACTTTTCAAACAGGTGGGTAAAGAGTTTCGGTAAGCCACAGTTGTTGGGGGGAAAGTCATATAATAAAAGTAAGCCCAATTAATAGAGTAATAATATTTGCTATTCTATATTTCGGTTTATCTATGTAGCCATTGTCAGGAATTTATCACATTAAAATACAAGGCAAGTTTATATATATATATATACCAGAGTAACGAACATAGTTCATTCTCTAACAAAAACATGTGAAAACTTACTTATCGTTCTGAGTTCTGTCTCGTTAAAAGTCTCCTGCGTAATCCATATATAGCGATAGAGAACAGTACTTAATATATAAAAGGTGTCATTTTTAGTTTTGCACTTTTCTTTTGCATTTTCACATGTCCAATTAATTGATTTCAAACTATGTTTGGATGAATTGAATTCTATGGGATATTTTATGTATTATAAATGCTCTTGCACCTCTTGCATTTATACATTTTTTAAAAGTAATATTATTTGTCAACGAGAGTAGCAAGATGGCAGCCATATTCACACAATATCCCCCAATAATAAGTTGTTGCCTCTCAGTTACTTCATATATGTAAAAAAAAAACTTCACAAAGAATTCATGAAAATTGAAAATATGCATTGAAAGAAAACGGCAAGTGAAGGTTTTGTGTCCGCATCGCCCTGTACGATGTGAACATTACAACGAACACCTACACTACTCAGTCGCTTGCGACGCATCCCCTCGATTGAGGCGCTACGTCAAGTCGCTGCAAACCTACGCAATTATGTCGGCTGTCAGGTCACGTGACGATATTTTGCGCTTTGAGAGTTATCAGAAGACCACGTGATCATAAGACTTCAGAAAACCGCGTGATGTTAAGACGTGCATTAATTTGTCGCGACGTACTATTTCGAGCCGACTCAGCCTGCCATTACCTTAGCCACAACTGTCTGTTGTGACAGTCCACGACTGAATCGTGTGAATGTTCCGACACGATCGCCAGCCACAGAATCGACAGCAGCAGGCTCGATTGCAAGCGACAGAACCGTGTAGGTATGCCCTCGCTTTAGATATATCTCTTGACGTTTTATCTCGACAACCGGACACGGAGATAAAACTATCCATCTCTACACAGGTACCAAAAATGATGCTCAGTTGTTTAGTTTATTTAAACAGATAATTCTGATTTGATTATTTAATGGCATCTGATTGATAAGAAGTAGAAGAATAATTTATAGAACATGTCTCACACATGCTTTAGAATTATCGCTTGCTTTTTTTTTTGCACTATATGGTTTTGAATAATTTGGCAAAAAGATAAAGTGTTGAAGTATGCTACTGTGGCAAAATGGAATTAGGACAAATAAAACATAGTGTCCTCGTAGTGTTAATCTGTGACAAAAATGTTTCAGTAAAACATGGATTCAGGCGAGGCTACTGATATACAGGCCTTGATTGAGCTCAATTGGCCATAATGCTTTAATCTCTGTGACACTGAATTTAATGATAATAATTTTGAAGCATGTATTGGTCACATTAGCTATAGCACTTTGAACACTACATTTCTAGTACCATAAATCCACTCAGGTTAGCTGATAAGGCAAAAAAACGTCGCACGATTAAAAGATAAAAAGGAAAATCCATACCAAAAGTGCCATGACGTTCGTTTCAAACCGCTTTTTGGTTACAATTTTATTACTGCCTTATTGCCTGTTGTCTACCCTCGTGAATTTAATCGTTATAAACTGCAATTTTCTCTGTTTGATCAGTCGTAAATAACATGCGTTATCGACTGATTAGTTTATCTTCGGGAAATGACGTCTCTCGCCCAGAGGCAAATTATTCATAAGCACAAAAAAGCCTCTAATTGAAATATGATTAGCTGAAGGAAGATTGCACTGAACGTCCCCCGACAAAAAATCGTAAAGATTGACCAGCCTATGTCCTTTTCGTGTGTGACAACTCTGTCATCATTTTGATTGGTTAATCTTATCCAATCTTTTAGAATTATTTGTGTGGTCCCTGTGTTCGTAATTTTTTTTTGTATGATTGAGAACCTAACCGGATTCCCTATTCTATTTAAAGGTACTATACCGCAGAATTTCGGTACGAAGCTTTATCATAGTTTCGTGAAATTAAAACACTTTTCTATTAAAATAACTGATTCACACTAGTTGTGAGAGAAAAAAGTAATGAACTCTCGCGGACGTCTTCCTCGTGAATATTCAATGCCAAGGCGAACCACTAACCTAAACTAAGTCAGTGAGGAGGGCCCAGTATCCCGTGACCTTTGATTAGCTGTAGCACTTGTGATAATGTATTCACGGAGTTACCCGAGTCACTAAACTGCCTTCGTATAAGACAGGGTCTATTAACCTTTGTGCATACATAAGACATCGTAATGAGGGTCGCATTATATATTTTACAAACTTTATTATTAATTTAATACGGTATATCGCACATTCTTGAGGTTGATATTTTCTGAAAGCTTATACTTTTGGCCATTCCAGAAAAAAATATAGAAAACCTGGTTTAATTCGTTTCAGTTGATTTTCGGCTTTGAAAAGAAAGTCGATGAAATCTCCCATAATACAACTTTAAGACAATTACAGCGTAGACGCACAGATGTAAAACCAACACATGTTTATATTTCAAATTTTCGCCTTATTTTTTGTTCTGCTTTGTGTCTCCATTTTTCCAGTTTACGATATGCACGTCATTCAAAATTGAAAATAATTGAAAATAATTTGCTCAATAAACGTGGTAGCTTTAACTTTAGATTTAAATGTTTGTTTTTATGTTAGACTAAAATAGGTGGAATTTATTATAGGAGCGATTTAACGCTAAAAGATTTTAAGTTTTTTCGAAAACTTATTAAATATATATAAAAAAAAAACATCTTGCTGTTTTATTAAAATTGATTGATTTCATTTTAATTTGATACCGTTTGACTTGTGACATTCGCGTATCGTAGAAGGAATGTAAATGAAATGTAGCGAGCGGTAAATACATCTTGTTTCTAATTTAATTCGAATAAACTTAAACCAATCATCTTTAAACAGTCTGTATATAAAAAAAAATGGTTCTGGGATCAATCAGTGGATTTTTGTTGACAGATATATTATTGCCTTATAGGATGATACATGCCCTTGTGAAATTTAACGTTATGAATTTCGGAAATTGTCTGAGTGAGACATGGTCGGCAGTTGAAGAATTGGCCTGTAGTAATAGTCGTTCTTTGCCTAAAGAAAATTTCATTTACGCAGAACTATCGACGACGGAAAGACAATCAGCCTTTTGTCTCTTTAATATCGGCCAATCATAGATCGCTGATGGCAACGTTTATATTCTGAAGACTAACTCCTTGTCAAGCTTCTAATTGAAATGTGATTAGTACACCAAGACACTTTGTAAAACAATCCTTCGGTCATATACATGTAGGTCAACATCTTTCCACGTGTGCCCTTAGTGCATTTGACTGGCAGCCACATAACCAACTAATCATCTGTCTGTCCAGTTTGTCAAAATTGTGTACCTATAATTATTATTGTTGAACATCTTGCGGTTTATTTGCAACTGTTGCAAGAGAACGTTCCAAGAGAAATAAATAATTGATTTTGCCCAGAGGGCACATAAAAAACAAATGTAAATTTACATTAGATTTTAAGAGCAGCTTATAACAGTAAAGGGTTACCCCATATAACATGTTGGATTCATTGAATGATTGTTTTGAGATATTGTTGACTCTTGTTGAAGAATCGTACTCCCCTTAAGTAAGAGAGGCTACATATCAGTTTAAAAATAGAATGGGTTTCTATCACTATTGTCTTTATAAATGTAGAGTCACCCGGTCACTTACTGCATGATGTGGATACTTCGACCGAGAGAATTGTCATTCAAAGATTTAACTTAAATGCATCGTGATAGAATGTTTCCCGAATTCAAAGACCTTTGTAAGACATTTTTAAATCATATTCATCATATAATAGCATGGTTATATATGCTTTCATTTGGTTTAATGTATAAAAGCTACTTCTTATGAATGTACGATTTACTCGCAATACCAATTAATTTTTGCAAGGCAGATCTAATTTGTACATTCTAAATGCCCGACAGTAAAACCAGAATCAATAAGAATCACCTGGAGAATATTCCTTACCAATGCTTAGATGAAGGAAAATGGGTTAATACTTTAAAATACATTTTTGTAGTTGTCAATGCTGGCACGACTATCATTTTGAAATGGAAAAGATATTGCATAACTATTTTATACATATACTGTTACTCATTCCTTAATTATTTGATACAATAGGTATTTAAGCCAAATATAAAACATATGAAAAAAATGAACCATTAAATCGTTATAATAATATGTGCGATATGGATGTAGTTTGAATGATATTGATAGTCTTTAATTTACCTACTCAAGTCATAAAGCTATTGCATAATTTTTCATACAGGCCTATTTAGAATAACAAACACTCTGAGTATGGGAGTCCTGTTGGTTAAGATAATATATTTGGGCTCTATTATGTCACCATTAACACACACACACATATTACATATGTGCTATAAACTTGAAACTAATATATCTCAATAAATCTGAGATATATTGCCTATATAAACATGACTACTAAATTATTATACATTACTATATAACTAAACACTGGTCAGGAGCTATTGGCTTTTGAACATTGTATATGTGTATCACGAACTTCTCTTGTGCTTTTCTGTATAGCCTGGCCAAACCTCATATACTACAATGTGATCTTAAATTGCAATAGCATATTAAATGAATGTAGTCAGGAATACTGGGGCAATCATTTGATCAAAGCAGTGTCCATGTCATGTAGATGTATCAAATTTGTAATGATATGGTTAGTTTCGGCTTTCAAGTATAAATACATTGTGCTGAATTTGATATCCAAGTCCTGATAACTTAAATGATCCGTGATGAGTCGAGCACAAGAGTATTAACTTACGCATTGTCCTCATTGGCTAACATTTCAGAGCAGTAGAGTGAACGACATGATAAGCCGAACTGTGTGAATGATAATACTAATAAAAACTATGATTTTTTTTCCTGTCACTATTATTGTTTATTTTGGCGCTCGACCATTTCTTCATACAATATATATTCTCTGGGCAAGCAATGAAAATAAAGGACAAGCGCCAACATGTAAAATGACTGAAATATGATATCCTTGTTTATGAACTGAACACGTGTTCTGTATTCATATAACCAATAACCATATCCGTAAATTGAACAGATTCAGCTATATACAAATATAAATATATAAAATACATGTAAATAAAAACAATATGTTGTTCACATAGTATACAGATTAATCTTAAAACAAAGACAGGTCTTTGCTGGCTTTTAATCCATGGTTAAGTTGAGGTTTGAACTTTTTGATTGCTTGTAGGAGTTCTGACCAATGTTTTGATCTGTCAATAACAATCGTGTTTTCAAGGATCATAATTTGTTTGCTTGGAGAATGGCCTATATTGTACAATGCTGACGGTAGATTTAGTAAGTGACACATATAATTAAGGGGCTCACAGTTCTGTGTATGTTGAAAAATCTCACTGTTAATGTTATTACTATGTTCTTTGATCCTGTTAGCTAAAAATCTCTGTTTTCACAATATAGCTAGACTGACAACCAGGGCACACACATCTATACACAATATTACTCTTGTATTCTAAAGGGATTCTAGATTCTCCCTAACAAAACATTCGTAATTCGGAACATTCTCCCTGTAAAGTATAACACTTTGAACTCTACAAGACTTGTAATCTGTTTTCTGATTTTCTGAATAGTAGAATTGATAATGTCTTCTCCTCTTTTTCCTATATATTTCAAATTAACATAAATCTTTGGAGTTTCACTGTCATTGTTTCTTTGTAGAGGGTTTGGAACATTTACACATTTGTTAATTATCTTGTTGGTTACAAAGGAAGAAAATCCATTCCAAAAAGCAAATTTTCGTATTTGATCCAATTCATTGTTTCATATATTTAAGGTGAAACAGAGTTTCTTTACTCTATTAATCATATATCCATGCAGTATTGGATCCACAGTTGGAAGCTAGAGTAGTTGGTACATTGTCCAGAATGGCTGTCTTTTGTATATATGCTAATACCAATCTCAGTAATGTTAAGGTCTAGAAAGTGGATTTCAGTTGAATTTGAAAAATCATCATGGGTGAAACAAAGCTGTTCATGGAATGAGTTGAGTTTATCTTTAATTGATTGAAAGTCGGAGGGTTTAGCTAGCACAAGCGTGTCATCCACAAATCGCACATAAAATTGTATTATTCCTGAGTCTATAAGTGGTTTGACAATCTTACTTTCCATTTCTGTCATTATAACGTCCGCTAGCGTTGGAGCCAATGGAGCGCCCATGGATACTCCATCTAGTTGTTGATACAGTTGACTTAATTCGAAGAATGGAGTTTTAGTACAAGCATCCAGAATCAGTTTGTTGAGTGTCCGTTTCTTAAGGATGGAGGGTATAATATTATCTTTGTATATGCGGTCAAGAATAATATTGACTGTTTTGCGTAAAGGAATGTTCATAAACAGGGATTCAACAATAGTATAAATGTACCTATTCTGTTCATTGGTTCCGCACGCTGCGCTCTAGGGTATTTCACAGATATTTTGAAGTTGAACTATTTCATAGCCTTGGAAGCATGCAATTTTTTTTCTGATCACAAAAACAGTATTAACATATCGGGTATTGTACATGTATGTACAATGTTCTAAACCAAAATCGATGACATAATCCTATGTTGTTATTGGTTTGTCCATGTTTATGTAAAATAGATAAAATCGCAAGTTGATTGTTAAGAAAAACGTTCGATGTGAGAAATCACGTCGTTGTCAGAAACATAATCTCCACATATAGTTTCATGAATGTAAAACGACGTGTATTTATGTGAATGATCCAACCATTATTTTGGCAACAAATAGCATGGCACTAAATGGCCCGTGGTTGACGTAAAAGGAGTTTGGTTGCATTCGTTGTACAACTGCATGCGATGTCTCAACTTTAAAATATCACTCCAATCAATCCGAATGAAAAATTGAAGTTATTGCTCAACCGGAAACTAAATTGATATGTTTTGGCCATAATTTTGATTCCGACATATCCTATTAAGGATGTTAAATATTGTCACCTTAAACCTATGACCTTATGCCAAATTTGGTATCAATCCTTGTATGGAGTGATCTGTCAATTTTATTTGCTAAGCAAATCTCTTGCGATGTTGATCCGTCTCTGCTCTTTGCTCTTAGATTGTGTGCAACATTTGTTTATTGCCATATTTACAAAATTTAAGATTTGACTGAAAGCAAACTAAAAAACGTTTCATTGTCAGCTCAACTTTTGGCGAATTTGGTGTCGTACGATACTGGGTGATTCTGCTTTGAATTTTGGTACAGACATTTTTATGCTTGAAACATACTGCCTAAGCCAGAAGATCTTGTCGTATCCTAACTAAACCGTACAAATCGCTTCAACTGTCTTGATTGGTCAAAAATAACATATGTACCGACCTGATTGGATCACCTGGTGAAAATGACGCCACTCAGTCCTAGACAAATCGATTTATACGAAACAAATTCTGTAAGAACGCCATAAGCCTTTCATCGCCGGTTGGCGAATCAAAGACCAGAAATGGCAGAATCTCTATTTTGGAGACTAATTGGTTATAACATTTAAAAAAAAAACGCTACTTATTTCGGTTAGCAGACGGACGATTGATTTGAACTTTGAAAGCAAAGCAGTCATTACGATAGATGTGCCTTTTGCCATTTGTACCCGACCGAAGTGGGATCGACGGATCTGCCAATACTAATATTTTGTCACTACAGCACCCAAACTGTGATTGGCTGACGAATCGTAAAGAGCATCTTAAATGTAATGTTAAAACCAGAACTGTGATAGACTGATGTGCCAATAATAATATTTTGTCACAATACATCCTAAACTGTGATTGGCTGACGAATCGTAGTGAGATTCAATTTGTTTAAGCATCTAAAAGGTAATTGGCATATTGTTTACTGTCGTTGTCCTATCAGACAAGTATTTTACACAACTTGTACACGAAAAATACGCGTGTGTCCTCAGCAGTTCGACACAGCATGTATTGAAAATGTTCATGATGCTACCAGTTTAAATCATGCTGTCAATGGTGAATGGAATCTAGTTGACAAATGCTTAATATCTTAGATTTTATCTCTAATTGTAATTTTCTACGCGATTATATAACATAAATTCTGTTACTTATTTGAAAACGTTTTCGACTATGTCACTTTTGTTTCACTAAAATACGAATTATTGATTGGAAATTGCTACAGTAAACCATTTATGCAATTTTATTTTGAAATATAGTTTTTCATTGCGATTTTTATTTTAAAATGAAATCTGAAATTCATTAAGGAAGAAAGACAACCGTAATAGATACAGAGAAAGACGGGAAAGTAAACTATGGTAGATATAAATATTTCAAATAATACTTTTTTAATTTGAAGTCTTTTCTATAACGTTTCCAAACAATATTAATACCTACACAATTTGCGCAATTATCATTCTCCGTGGCAGCCGTTAATTGTCGTTAGTGTTACACACTGATCAAGTTTTCTGAAAGTTAAAACGGGTAATGTTTTAACAAGACAATATCAACAATATACCATAGATTTATGCTTGAAACGATAAATGTATTACACAATAATTTTAAATAATTGAAGGCCCAGTCGCCACAGAATATATGACAAACCATGAAGACCATTTATGGCCTACGAAATACACTTCGGATGAAGTGTTTGTAGCCTATCCAAACCTCATTTAGTTCGTAATTATATAGCATAGTGTCAACGTTAAACTTTGCATACATTCAGATGAATTTGATACGTATGTTCCTATGACCAATGAACTCTATGCAAACTATGAACTCTGAGACCAGAACCAACGTATGCTCATTGTCATTACGTGCTAACACAATAGGCCAGTGGATAGTGCACTAGGAATCTTAGTAAAGCAAAGCTAAAATCTGGCATAAAGTGTAGGGACTTGATTAATAATAAAACAAGTTCGAACACTTGTACAAATGTGTGACTTTGGCCTGATGTAAACGTTCAATGATGTATCCGTAGTCATAACACTGCTGAACTGCTTTCCTGTATTACCTTTGTAATTGAAAACCTAGATTTTCCGATTGTTACTACGATTAACTGGGTTGATCAGCACGACAGAAAGTGGACCAAATGCGTCCAGGAAACCCATATGTTGACTAGACTTTGTGAAATTATTTCCCTGCATTTTACTGACAGCTGCACACAGATTAACTTTAGTTTCCAGGCAACCACAGAAAATGAACATCATATGTAATGTTCTGGTCAGATAACTCATGTCAGATAGATTGTGTGCTTTTATGATTGAATAGCCATCAGCTAGACCATTTTCTGCCTTGTTCGATAGCATTCAGAGCTTAACGTTTGGCTAACCGTAAGCTATTCGTTTGTCATAATTGTGTGGCAAAAGGAATGTCTGGCTGATTGTTCGATTTGTGTTACTGAAAAGGATACTGAATGGGTGCAACAATCATACAAGCAACGGGTTTACCATCTGGAAGTAAGTATCGATAATACTGAAAATGAAGTCAAATGCTTTAGCATTGGCCAATAGCAATTAAATTGACTTTTTGGAAATGCTCGTCCAAAAGTCACAATTGAAGGTTAATGAGCATTTCCAATAAACGTTGCAAAATGTGTGCTTTTCCGATGTCTATTCTAAACGTCCCTCGAAAGAAACATATAGGAAATATTGTATGAGTAAGCCTTAAACAAATTTATTTCGTACTATTCAATAGAAATTCGATACATGGGCGTAGTTTGGGCAGACCATGGGAAGGCTATTTTAACGCAGAACTTGCCACATATTTAGTGGGTCATATTTCCCCTGCGTTTGGTTCATATGACAATTTCAGCGTATCGTGAAATGACTAGAGGTGAAATATCTGAGAGCACAATGTTACACTCTTCTGAGGTAAACGTGATGCACTTTTGTTTAAGATTAAATTGGGTTAACAGGAAAATGGTAATACGTTTATTCAGCTACAGTTTGTTGATCAATTTACACTTGTATATTTGTTGGGTCTTCTGCTTGTGTAATGAAGCGATATGAGTTACTGCAGTGAGACAATAAATCTACCAAGATGATTAGATGACCATCACGGGAGCTACGTCACTGGCTCGTGGACCATTACATTTCAACAGATTATAATGCGCTATAAGACTTCAATGGATATCTTGTCTGTGGTAGAATAGCGAGAAACAGTTGTATTATTGACACCATTTGATTACATTGTCTTATGCAATAAAACGTTAATTAAACCATCCTTATTGACATGAGATGGACAGCAGGCAGGAGATTGGAGTAGGCGTTCTTATTAACATAATCATTAAAACTCACGTGCCTGTCTTAGGTGTGTCCTATACGAGCTTGCCTGTCTTATAAAATAAAAACTAACTGATGAGCAATACAATGTTTGTTTATTCTCTATGTATCTTAAATATGTTT
Organism: Katharina tunicata; assembly: GCA_032466195.1. Taxonomy (NCBI): domain Eukaryota; kingdom Metazoa; phylum Mollusca; class Polyplacophora; order Chitonida; family Mopaliidae; genus Katharina; species Katharina tunicata. Next base: position 6,213 of record JAVFBZ010081407.1, on the reverse strand, counting down.
GCCCCACCGTTTACTCCTACTAATAAATCTGATACAGCTAAGAACAGCAAGGCTTACACAATAGTTCATTTTAAGCATTCATACAACTACACAGCTTGTAAAAATGCGAAAGACTATATGTGTATTTGAATATATTTATTAAGGAACAAACATGGTCAACAATCGATTGAGCTACTGACAATATGTGGGATTCTGTTCTTTAAAATATATATTGATTTGGTTTCCTATGCCTTGCTCATCCTTCTTTCGCATTCAAAATATTCCCGAATTTACATCTAGCACTAATGCTTAATAGGTATCTTGTTTTTGACGATCGTTCCACCATACAACGCAACGTCAGAGTCGTCATATAAGTGAAATTCCTTTTAGTACGATGTTAAACACTAATAATTTAAATAAATAAATGAAAATATCACTATCACTATTTTATCTATACGTCTTAGTACTCACATTTCAGCTTAATAACAACACTGTTGCAGGAAATGTCTCCTTAGAATATAATTTTATTTCAGACACTGTGGTCCAAAGTACAGTATACTAACATACATCAATATATGTACAAATATAGTACTATATATAATACTGATGTGGATAAATTAGACTATATACAGCAGTGCTACCCATTGTGTAAGAAGTTTAGATTTGAAATAAGTCTAAATATTAGACTTAATATGTCCTTCTGTATATATGTGTTCTTATCTATACCTTTTTAATTGAATTTCATGACAGATCCATTCGAAATTAATTATGTTGCACAAGGTTGATGTGGTTCATTTTGTGACAGCATAGCTTTGACGTCTACTGGTGAGACAAGTCAATAAATCACACGTGTGACGTCAATCCACCGGACAGGAAGATGGTCAATTACCTCGGAGCATACGAATGACTGAACAGTGATAAAAGTATACACCAAATTCGCTATAGCACAATTCCGCCAATAGGCGTTTTCTTCTTCCTTTAGCAAATTGCCCATTGACTGAATGACTTGTTGTTGGGTAAATCTATTGTCTAATTCCTCGCATTTTGAAAAGTACTATAATTTGAATCCCTGATTTCAGACGGCTTCGAGGGACATTTATAAGGTGCATCAATTGGACAGAGATAATTGGTATGCGGTTGGCTTTGCGGCGGTACACTAGAATCGAACGCTGTAATTTAACGTGCATAGACCATGGGTTATATTACTTGTTTCAACCTGCATTGCTTTTTTTTTTTTACTTATTTGTTTTGTTAAAACCATCCCACGAACTCTCCAGCCAAGGGCACATGCGATGTTTACCCATGTCTGAAATACGACGATTGGTCATTTTTTCATTCATTCGTAAATCCGATAACCCGGTCCCTTCATTCGGTATTATATCAGTTAAAAACTGTGATGAAAAATTGTCGAAATGAAACGAAGACTGTCTTGACGTGAATTTATTCAATGGATAAACCGTGTTCAAGCGTGATATTGTGTCGATTCCTCAAACACGGGGCCAAATGTTCTGAATTTTTTTCTTGACTAAAGAAAAAAATTATTGTTTATATACAGCATATTTTTTGTTACACGTCAATCCATCGAACAGGAAAAAACTAAGTTTGCCTCGGAGCATACAAACGACTGAAGAGCGAGAAAAGTATTTCCCAATTTCTATATGGCACCGTTCGGCTTATAGGAGTTTCCCTTTAGCAAATTGCCAATTGACTGTGTGTTGTTCGAGAAATCTTTTGTCCATTCCACGTATTTAGAAAATTACCATAATTTGAATCACCATTCTCGGAAATATTTGAAGGGCATTTACAAAGTGCATCATTTGGACAAATAAATAATTGGTCTGCCGTTCTGCTTCGCAGCGAAACACCAAAAGTGAATGCTACCGAAAAACTTAACTTTCATAGGCTATGCGTTGTACTGCTTGGGTACTTCTATGTTTTATCTTATTTGGTTTGTGTCTGTATTTGATGGGAAAACGACGGAAGACCCGTTTAAAACCGTCACACGAACTCTGCTGCCAATGGCATATATTATGTCTACTTACTTGTGTCTTATATACAACTATTGATCGTTAAGTCGGTCTTGCACTTGGTAGCATCTCGATCCAGTTAGTCCTTGTCCGATTACATACGCAATTGACAGAGCACCTAATTTGGTGAATATCCTATTGTCCCACTGTTCAATTGTCGGACACACATCTAGCGTGGCTGTAATCGTTGTATGCCGGCAACTCCAGGAGACGACTTTGGAATTCCGAACAAATGGCGAACTAGTCAAATCGTTTTCATGCTTTACCACAAAAGCAACAGAAATCGATTTAGCGACAGGGAAAGTATGAATGATGCATGCTTATTTTCTTGAGAATATGCAACACAGGATACAAATTGTGATAAAACACCACCGAACGAACACTCAGAATGTCTTGAGGTGAATTGATAAATTGAATACATCGTGCTAAATGAAGATAGATTTGTGCCATTTCTGCATGGTCCGAGTCACATTTTCATACATTTTTTTTTCACGAAAGAAAGAAATTTAATTGGAATAAATTGCTTTTACAGGAAAGAAGAGCTTTATTTTCACACTTGGGACCTCAATCCTTCGTTAATACACAATATTGTAAATTCACCTATTTCACACTAGAAATGGGTCCATTTTGTGAAAAACCTTGACAATCAGAGAAACACCTATGCGATCTAATTGTATTGGGTTCAACTGGAATCACACGGTACACTAAAAGGAAGACTTAACACGTTTGTCAGTATATCAGCTTTAGTGAAGACGTTTATCTAGTCAGTCCGTTGTCCGCTTACCAGACTTGTTCATTCCGTAGTTGACAGAGTACCTAATAAGGTGTATATCCTTATCTCCCAAGGTTCAATTGTCCAATTTGATGCTCAGCTAACGTGGATGCCATGGACATCGTTGTACGCTGTCAAACCTTTGAGCCCACTCTGGAATTCAGAACAAACGGAGAACCAAAGAAAACATTAAATGCTACAGAAATACATCTGGTTTGATGGAAAGTTTGACTAATGCTTATGTGACGTCACTCGACTCTGTTGCGCATGTACACTAAGGTGACAACGTCAGCAACAACAAAAAAAACATTTGAAATATTAACAAAGTCTTTAGGTATTGTATAAAATGTGAACATGGTTAGGCGGGGTGGATATATTTTACATTTTCGACAGATATCGTGAACAGCTTAAATTCATCTAGTTTTAACATTGCAAAGCATGATTTTTTGGAAAACGATTTTTATTTCCCATCCCTAGAAATGATTTAAAATCTTCCTTTTTAACTACGTTAATTCGCCATTAAACCCGTTCATCAACGAAACATTAGTGTTGTTTACATGAATTAGATTAAACGGGAATCAAGCGATACTTTCAAGAAAGCTTACAGCCATTGGGTTGTATATCAGCTTTAGTGAAGTTCGATCCAGTTAGTCCGTCGTCCGATCAACAGAATGGCTTCATGCGTACTTGACAGATCACCTAATTAAGTGAATATCTTAAAGCCCCAATGTTCAATTGTCCAAACTGACGCATTGCTATAATGGATATAATAATATTTGCTGTAACAGTATTTGCTGTACGCTGACTGTTGTGCCAGATTCGCTTGAAACTGCAGCAATTGCTTTTCTTGTTTAACAATAAAATATAAAATAATAAAGGAATGTATTTACCGCGAAGGAAAGTGTGGCTGATGATTGGATAATGTCAATGTGACCGGAATACACTATCTGGTGAACCGCCATCGGAAAAACATCACAAAATCTTCTGAATTTGTGTAAATCGTTATAATGCGAAGTGAATACAATTACGTTTGTCATAGAATTGTTATTTTGTTGCATGGACGGAAGAAAAAGAACTGATATAAATTGTTAATTTAGAAAATAAAAATTGGTTTCCATTCCTGTAAATTCCCAAAACTACTTTATAAAGATTGTAACAGTTGTGCTGGAGAAGGAAAAGTGTTTTTACGACTATAAAGTAAAAATTCAAATGGAAGGTTTTAAGACACCAATACACCTATACACATTTTTAACTGACAGGTTTGTGTTTAAGGTCATGCTGATGGTTTTGCACTTATATCACGGTGGTGTATTCCAACAAAAAAGAGCGACTCTGACTCAACCCAATGATGTGAAGTCAATTCGATTATTAACTTTTGGAAAATAAATGTTCCTTCAGTGTTAAGTATGACTGCGTAAATGTAAACTCTTAACAAACTTCTTTAGTCAGAAGAGCGAAGGAAGCAACATCCAAATTAGGAGAATTGATACTATGGCTAAAACATGAAAGTGCCTGACTTTAAACATATATTAGTTTGGTTCTTTGTGTGTGAAGTTTGTATGAAGATTGTCCACACGTAGTAAATGACTTGCTGGACAGATAGTCTGTTTAAATCACAAAACTAATAAACTCAAAATGAAATAAATACGAACAAATGTATTTGTGTATTAAAATTGATGGATTTTCGGAGGCGACGCTCGATGTCATTTTAGACAATTTTGAATTAACCGCCCTGTAATGGTCCGTTTGTTTTGTTTTCCGTAATTAGGAATGGGCTATTTGGTAATGTAGATGTGCAGGAACGGAACGAGTCATGCGCGCATAAATATTAAATGATACGCTACTTGATCATGTTTAAAAGATGTATACGTATTCCATGATATTTTATAGTCTTTTCAGTAGGGCAGTAGAAAACGACCGTCTTCACATTGTAGGCAATTTTAAAATAACCACCCTTAAATGGTCACTTTATTATGTTTATCTTAATTCGGAATGGGTACTTGTAAATGTGCAGGGACGGAAGGAGCAGTGCGCGCATAAAATATTCCAACAGGGATGGAATGAACCATGTCTTTACGTCTGTCATGATCTTTATTAATCTTTTCAGTAAGACAAGCCTTTTTAGGTTGACGTTATAAACGGTAGAACATCCTGAGTCTAACTGACGTCAAAGAATTACCCCAGTGAACCAGTGCGTCTGTTCAATGTAACAGTCGTCCAATCTTTGTCTACCGGATGCGACAAGGGAGCGTTATATAAGGGACGGAAGCTTTAATAAGCATTAGAACAAAATAACACAAGCCATATTTAAATAATTATCCGCCGTTATGGACAACCACTGTATTTCATTTTCTTTATATTTATGCATATACTAGCAATAACGTGTTCTATAATTTACATTTTTCTCGTATCATTTCACGAAAGGTACATTTTAGATTGATATAAACTATTTTATATATTCACAAACTACAGATATACAGGTCCCGTTCACGGTATCCGGCATAGAGGCGAGTCCCGTTGTCGGTCTAAGGAATAAAGTTTACATATTGCCGCTGAGATGGCTAGGCTTGTACCAGGTTTTCCAGCCATAAAAAAGGGCACTCTAAGACGTCGTATGAGTGAAATACCCTAAAAAATTAATTAAATTCTAAAAAATAAATAAATTAATTATAAATAAATTTAAATATTCTTTAAATCACTTATACCTGTAATAACTATGTTGTTTTTTAAATTCTCATTTTGTTGTTCGTTCATTTTAAAAAAGGCTTTAGATGAAGATTTAGCTAGATATGACATGTCTTTCTGTCTGTGAGCAAGGTAACACATAGGTCAAGATCGTGGTCAGAGCGAGGGCGGCAAAACGTATGCAGAAGCGCGGATAAGATGGTGTATACCCGCCTGCTTTCATTCTCAGGCCCTTGATAATTTTAATCTGATAACTAATAATTGGTAATAAGTAAACCTATATAAACCAATAAATGTTCTTTCAATGGGTTCCTATAAAATTACATTTGGACCATTTGTGTATCTTTTTATTTGCTTACACAGAAAAAAACAAGAAAGCGTCTAATAACAGTGATGACACTTGTCGGAAATACCTGATGACATCCTTGTACGTACAACATATCATGACCATTATACACACTGATACAGCTTTTATTATTGATACGGACAAGTAGATTGCATTTGAATCAATTATTGTTCCGAGGCCAAGAAACGTAAACCATGCATTCAGGTATAGATACTTGACATGAATGTGCCAATGTGGTAATGAAAGCAAAGCCTTAAGAACAGAGAGAAATTTGGTTCTTAGTAACAATCTTCGGTTCCTCCTTAACATTTTTCATATATTAATATATGTATATATATATATTTTTGTATAAATGTAGAGAAAGAAAATTTTGCTTGCCTCCACCGGGATTCGAACTCGGGTCT
>JAVFBZ010081312.1:0-26289 GCA_032466195.1 Katharina tunicata | reverse complement strand
CAACAACAACTGCAAATTTTCAAAGTTAAAAATTAATCAATCTGTAAAAAGAACTTAGGGTTAGGTGTTAGGGTTAGAGTTAGAGTTAGGGTAAGTGTTAGCATTTGACAACATGTGCTTTGAATTGTAACATCTGGCCGGACAGCTTTGGCTATTTCCGGACGATTTTCCGTATCTGCAGATATTTTTTTTCAAATAAGGAGATATGCACGGATAACACAAACGCACCTCTGTTTAGTACCTATATTTTCCCGCTATGATCTCGTAAATCAGAGCTTTCCAGCTGAACAATAAGCATGTTCTGATACGGCAAGGCGAATTTTAACGATCGCGTACAGTTGTCTACCACGTACATGTAGCTGATGTCATTGAGCCCGCAACGGTTTCGTCTCTACAAGCCTTGTGGGTAAACTGCATCGGATGACCTCTGTTTGAACACAAATTCTTTTATTTTCTTTTGTACAACTCTGTTTTAATGTCACAATGAAAGATTTATTTATCGTAGTAGAAAAAAACACTTTCTGCGTTCTTTAGGTCTAAACAATACATAAATACACATACCTGCTGATTTGCTTTTATGCAATTGTTTTCAAACTGGATGTAGGCCTTCACAGTTTTAGCATACTGGTATAGCTCAACATGTATTAAACATATATGTAAATGTCGACTAAGTACGTCGGTAAAACAAAGCAATATAGTGTCTAAACGATAAAAACTCACCAACATATTTTACATTGCCTCGTGGTATATGTTAGCTGATACTAGTTTCAGGCAATCTGTTGCTCGCAAAATTATTAATTATTAAGACAACTATTTCAGACAATTGATCAGTCATTTGATCAGAGCCCTAAAACTAGAAGAACAAAATTTGCTTTTATTGTTAATCCTTGTTAATCGAAGACATGTCGTAATTATAAAGTCAGCTCTGCAGAAGAAATGCTAAAAGTGTTTATACAATAATCCCGAATAGCAAATGCTCTCCTCGGACTGAGGCTCTGTCGCTATTTGGTGGCATCCACGCTCTTTAGATTCAGCTCCTGGGGCGCTAAATGGACACAACTAAGTTGGATGCAACATTTCGTAACTCATAAGAGCATCCCATCACGTCTGCAGTTAACGCTGTCGTGATAACACTGGAGTCATAAGGGGTTAGTTGTAGAGGCCCTCGACGTCAATATTAACCTTTTTCGTTCCACCTGGACAGTAGTTTGGACAGGGTGTTATGTGTATGGGGTGCATGTCACTGTGGAAGCTGCCTTGACAGGATTCCTAACATTTGGGAAGTTCTCCATGCACGCTACCATCTACACACCACATATTTAAAACAGGTGTTAGAGGAGGGGTTTTGGTACCCCTGGGGTCTAAGTAATGGGATGTATATATTAATTTGTCTAGTTTTTTCTCAATTATATGGATAATTCCTTGAATTGAATACAATTTTGGCAACAAGGGGCATATGAGTAGTTCATTTCTGTAGGAAACCAGCAACCTGTAATGAAAATATCACATGGAAGTTATGGGTTATGACCTGTTTGATATGAAGCAATACTCATACATTACCTCCCACTCGGATTAATGTCTTTTTTTTACCTCTGCTCATGTGTACGTCTGTCTGTCTATTGTAAAAAGCTAACAGTGTTCTCCTTTTTTCGATTCGTAATGAAAATACAAATCTTTGCATAAATTCCTCAGTTGAATAGGTAAGGTCGGGGAAATTCAGTTTAGCATTATATTAAATATCAATGACAATGACAAAGTACATCCTGAAAACAAATACCAGTATTTTGAGCACGTTACTCACTTGGCTTTGCGGCTATGTGGGTGTCTTGGTCCAGGAATGTCAGGTAGTCTCGAGTTTCTGGGTAAGCCTCAGTTGTGTCCATCGTTTCAGTGTTAATGTCCATGCGGTCTGGGTCAGGGAAGTTGGTCGGGAGTAATGGTATTCTGGTCCGCGGTCAGATCATTTATAAGAAAGTAGTAAAAAAACGAAAGAGTTGTTTCAGTCGGTTTGGCATTTACACAAACATTCTCACCCACAGATTGTATCATATTCTGTTTTAGAGAGTCACAGTCTCGCTCACAAACTCTCACATTCTGACTTCGAGAAATCACATTCTCAACCACAAACTCTCTCTAAACATACAAAATGCTGATACCATTTGAAATCTGAAATTAAAACGGAATGTTGAAATGATTATTTTCCCTTTAGTGTTTACGCTTAGGTTAATACTTTTCTGAATGTAAACATCTACCGAAATAATCATCAATTTAGTTCAATGTAAACACGAGAAGAGATGTTACTGATTGAGTATTTCCTGATATATCTTGCGCATACTGTTGGTTCGGGTTTTTCTCTCTCGGAACTGAAGAGTGACGAAATCATTACTGAAGATTTAACATACACAAATTATACACCAAACTTTTGTATCTATGAAACATTAAATACAAAATGTAGGCCTACCCAACACTGTAAAGAAGTCACAATGGTTAACGAAAGTAACAGGTAAACTGTGGTGAAAACGTCAGGTATCAATTTTAATTTTTAGAATGGCAAGCGCACCCAAATGTAAATGGTTTCGGCTTAGCAAATGTCAGGCAGCAATATATGATTTTACTGACACAAATGGTTCGAGCTGGGCTAGACGAAGTATTTCGAATATTAAATCACCGAGAGAGGTTTGTTAAACGAGAATAGCAATTTTTGCCACCACTTATGATTTTCTGAAAAAATAGAACATCATTGTCTCTCTTTTTGCAGGGGCCAGCCGTTCGCACCTCTGACAGCCTAACAAATCGTTAGATGACGTTGCATCACAAATAATTGGTATCACCTGATATCATGAACCGTTGAAATATCCAGTTTTCTAGAAATTTGCAATATCAAAATTTAAAATAAAGATGGAGGCCTATTACTGAATCTGTCATTTCCATAAGTTTTTTTTTAAATATAAACGACACCGTACATCGAACTTATATATTATTCTACAACTTTACCAATAACAAATGGCACACTTCTAAAACAAACACGGACACGTGTATCTTTTCAGTGTTAGCACGGAGGCCGTGTAGAAACCGGGAAATTGTTTTCAAACATGGAAACCGACACGTCTTTAAAAGTGAGATTTTAACTAAAATTAAACTAAAAGTAAGTTGTTATGTTACTTTGTTGTCAGACTTTTCAGACTGCGGCTGAATTGTTTCAGTACATATTTATATATTAATATTGTTTGGGTTAATGTATAATATCTGTATGCAATGCAAATACTTTAAAAGAGATTCCAATCATGAGGTGGCCTTAAAGGTTCTATAGTTGTAATTTTTTATTTTGTATATAAGCTTATTTTTAAAACAAAATTCTTACCGAGTTAAAATAATTGCAACCGGTGTTGGAATAACTTAAAATCAGTCATGTTCCAATATGACTTTTAACTAGATAACTAACCTTAACAATCAGCTCAAACTAAAATGCTTTAATTTTGACCTACAAAGTAGATTAGTTTAATATCGAAACGAGTTAAAGCTTTTAAACCTCACTGTAATACTTCTGCCCGAGTTGAAATAAAATTATTTTAACTCAATGTTTGAAAATTAGTACTACTCTAGAAGAACTATGCTTCCAGTTGATATTACATTTAGTAAAATTATGAATCCCAAAATATGAAGAAAATATATATTAAATAAATGAAATTATTGCTGAAATATAAATAATGTCAATGGCATACCACCGTATGATCGTTTTGGTCATTTATGTATTCCTTTTTTAACTCCGAGCTAACACATGCCATGTTTAATTGATTTAATTAACCGATAATTTATAATTATCGACATACAATACACAGTTTCATTTTAATTTTTAATACCTTGTTTAATTATCAGTTACGTATGCTTCATTTAACGTTTTCATTTTCGGACTAATTCATGTCAGTTATACGTGAAATAAAAACAAAAATACAACGATGTTACGGTGCGCCATACGGCAACCATTTTAAACATAAAAACGTATATATCTTTACCTTTGCTGCCTTCAGTTGTTCACTTCTTATGTCGTTCTGAGTTTAAACAGAACGAAAGAGCAGGATGTCGATAAAGCGGGAAACTCAGCAGTTTCCAGTTCTAATATGGCTTGTTGAGATTTACGCTTTTCTGTGTTCCAGTATGCCTTATTTTCCATTACATTTCTTATCCAGTGAAACCGCATAAGGCGCTGATCTTCCATGAGACGAAATACTCCAGCCTTGATGATATTGGAAGAAATTTGAATGAATGGAGGTTACGCCAACCAACTGAATTTTACTGAAAACTAAATTTGCGTTCATGTGCGCTGTTCACACGTTCCCAATATGTCGAATTAAAAAACTTAAATTAGCACCTTGTGAACGCGGCCTCTCTCTGTCGAGCCTTCCCAATTACACCTGCTTCTGAGACTTGGCACATAAAGGACAGTTTCACAATTCCAGTATCTCTCCTACGATATTTTCTTTTTTTTCCATTTATAGGACGGAGAGTGATAGTAAACAGAATGGTCAATCCAACCCATATATTCCATCTTTTTAAAAAAATCGCTGGTGTTGTTGTTGTTCTATAATTCTGACGCGAAATTCAACATGGCTGGAATCCGTTTTGAAAGGTGTTAGTTTGGCGAGTTTGTTAATTCAAGACTATATTAAGAATAATTTTAACTTAAAAAGGTGTGGAAAAGTGTTTTGTTTTTTTTACATTTCTTTGGATTCATTTCATAGGAGTGTTAAACAAGTTGGCATTATGGGCATTATGAGAAGCGACATTATTCTCATGCTAACTCACTGCCACTCTCCGTCTGGCACTACAATTGCACTTGCGCAATATTTAATAGGAGTGCTCATTTTACCTTATAGAATTGCTCTACTTGGCTTGAATTGTAGAATGTTTTATTAGGTTTTGACTTTTATTTCACGTAAGTAATTGCACCTGACGTGCAAGTCTATAATTATTTGACGTGTCACAGAACTCTTTGCCATGTAATGAAACACACAGTAAACGTGAGAAAAGTTCATCGGATGCGTTTCAAACTTACCAGTCAATCATTGGGTTGGGAATAATTAGTTTTTTTCGACTTTGTTTTACAACCGAAATGTTAATTGGTTTATCCATCAACTCAGAGGTTGAAAATCCGTCACAGTCATGTTTTAGTTTTAGTTCACTTATGCGTAAACCGGAAGTAATCACATTCACGTTGTGTCAGGTTCATGTACAACGTGAAGTTAAATACATAAGGTTTACTTATAACGCATTGGTAAATACTTTGATTAAATACAACCCAACGATTGGCTGTTTGAGTAGTAGACGTTTCCTGTTGACTTTATTTACCTGATGAACAGTTTCTTCCAGGTCAAACCGTTCGAACTATACATCAATTTACATAACTTACGAGAAACGTTTCCACTGATGGTTGCATTATGACAACGCAACGTCAAGTTAGATCAATTAACATGTATGATTGATTCCTAACGTGGACCAAATGAAAAAAAAATGTTTGGTGATGAAATAAAACGAACATTTGTTTATGTTCCGGTTCATCGTTCACAACACAGTCACAATTGTCGTAAATCTTATTGGAATAACCCCCTGTTGACTATTAACAGAGAAGAAAAAAGTAAGCCTTAGGAGATAGTCTGTAGGCAAAATTATTTTCAAAATGGTTTTGGGCGTGCGGAGTGATGGTATTATCTTGTAAGAGCCAATCTGGTAACATTTTGCCTGCGGGAATTTGTATGCCCTTTAGAAGTTACCTCGGTAACATTTTCCCTTTTTTTAATAAACATTCATGATAATCGCCATAAGTGCAGTATGCCCCTAAATAAACGAAAAGGTAGTTTTTGTGAAACGATTTTGGTGCTGGATAGTTATTGAATTGTAGTTAATGCCCTTCATACAACTAAATGAGTACAACTAAATAGGCTTTAATAAGGTACTCAGAGATGTCCACACGCTCAGATCCCATTTTCCAAATATGTTCTTTACAGTACATCTACTCGTGCTGTCTTTAATTTTTATTTCCTTTTAAATATTGAGTTAATATAAAATAAAATACAAAATAAAATAGTAGTATTTTCTCGAACATTGAAAAGTTTATTTTTTATATTTTTATACTGTACCTTTTCATTGGCACATATATAATAACACCTACGCACAAGAATGAATATAAATATAGTAGGAGCAAGAACAATAAACATCTTTAATAGACAAACAGTGATAAGAGATGAAATAATATAATTTAACATTTACAAGTCGCTGGTGGGTATGAAACGTACACAGCATGTTTTGCGACGTGCAGTTACAGACACTTTTTGGTGCAATTCAAATCTATACTCATAAGCAGGTTCGGTTTGGTTAATTTTAAGATTGACATAAGTGTTGTTGAATGATGAAATTGGCTTATCTGTTGTATTGATGCCTACTAGATTATTGAACTACACGTTAATAAGAAAAAAAAGCAGTCTGAGATTGTTATATAATATTCCCCGATCCCTCCTCTAGTCCTATATGCCCTTGGCAGGCGGCGTGCTCTTATTCCATGAAATAGTTTATGATTAACATCTACCTAAAGAGAGGAACATGCTGTATGAGTTCCGAAATTATATGTTAAATGGTAATTTGGTAACGTCTCGGACACACAGAAAATAACACACTTAATGTGAAAATTTAAGCCGACAATTGCTTGACGCCGTGAAACTTTGATAAATCTACACATCTGAATATTGATACAAATGTAGAATCCAATTTTCAAAAGTCTAAGATAAATAGTAATAATGACAAGGCTTACAAAATAAAAATTGACACAGAGTTTATTGTTTCATTTAAACGGAAATTAACTTAATTCCATGAAACTTGCGCCATGCTGATCCTGCATGTGGAGACGAATGTATTATCTAATTTTCAAAACCTAGGATAAATTAAAAAAGAGAGGCACAGCCTTGACAAACGTCTTGGACATTGCACAGACAAACAAGTTCGATGGGCTTCTAATTTGCACAACCAGCCTTTACGTTGCACATCTACATACAGCGACGAATGTCGTGTATGAGTTTCAAAGGGATATGTTAAATGGTCAGTCAGATATGGCTCGAACCAAACAAATTCTACACACAGCTTATTTCCATCAGTTATACAGAAATTTGCTTAATTCCATCAATTGCTTTCTATGTTCCACGTATGCTTATGGACGCAAATGTAGTATCCAATTTTCAACAGCCTTATACAAATGGTAATTGAGACAAAGCCTGAACATGGCATAGATCTACATTTGTGTTGGGCGCCTCATTTTCCGCAAAATTTGCATAAATGAAATTAAATAAGTTTACGTGTTACATCTACATAGAGAGAAAATAGTGTGGTGTGTGGGTTTCGAAGTGATATGTTAAATTGTGACAAAGATATGGCTCGGCCAAAAAGGTAAACGTCTTAGTTGCATAATTTATGTGACAATTTGCACAATTTCGTGATACGATTTCTATGCTGCACATCTATATATATAGATAATTAAACAGTTTTACTTTGCACATTTACAAAGAGTAGAATGTTATTTATGAGTTTTAAAGTCATAAGTTCAATGGTGGCAAAGATATGGCTCGAACAAAAAATAAAGAACAAACCGATACATTGTAATTAACATATTTATTTGTAAATTTGCGTAATTCCGTTTATTAATTTTTAAAAGCTTAAGTAAAGTGGCATCCACGATATAGCCCGGAAAAGTTGTATGGACGGGCTGACATACATAGAGAAAAAGTACAATGCATATACATCAACATCAAAGACATTGCTAGTTTCTATCACATACTGTTTGCAAACATTATTTCAATTGGCCACCATTAAATTAGTAGACCCTCAAATCAATTGATATAGTTTAGTAAATTGACTCCAAATATATTGATGTTAAATCTTCATTATTTAGCGGTTTTTTGTCAATCATCAAAAAGTTGTAAAACTTACGGATATCTTATATCCCTGATGATGACTTAATACAAGTCGAAATCTGTAAGTTTCGACATAAATATAATCAGAGCCATTTTACTAATATTTTGTAAGATTAAAGTAACATAAGCACTCAAAATTAGGGTTTTACAACAAATTATGATTGCCTTGATTTTAACCAACTTTGAAGGTTGTGCATAAACTAACACAATTACTTTGAAATGAAAATGATTAAGTTGGTTTAAGGCTAGTTAAAGCCAGGAGAAATCGTGCAATAATTCTCTGGCCATTTTCCCTCATATGCCTCAAGTAAAGCTTTAGATCTCGTCGGGTTCATGACTTTATATAGAATGAGTTAAGATTTTGAATAGTTAATGGGGGCGGGGCTAACTAACGTTTGACTTGGTGTAGCGTCGGTACACCTTAGGGTGGCTCAGTTATGACCGCTGATTGACACATCCACATAATAATATTCTGATAGAAAATTCATTTTTTATTTTTTCAGTTATTATAAAACTCTCCTTCAACCTACAAATTTGATGGTGGCATTATTGGAAAGCCTCTTACTTGTACTTCTTGAGAAAAATATCATTTTTTCATGAGATTCTGTGATAGTGCAAATTTCAGAACTTTTGAGTGCGTATATTACTTTAATGTTGTGAGTTAACCAACAGAAAATTGCAGACAAAATTTGATGTCAATTTTGTTCAATAAATATGGATCAAAATCTCCCCAAATAAAGTAATACCGCTTATCAAGACACCGGAAATGAGAATTTTAAAGGCACTTTGCATACTATACAGACTTAGGTCAATTGTGTTGCTTTCTTCTGTATCCTCCTCCAGTGTAGGTTGACTTTTCAGTATACCATATTTCCGCCACAGTGCTTGCAGGATACCATACTGCCACAAATCGTATAGGCTGTAATGGCAAGACAGATTGTGTTAGTTCTCTGGTCTTGGAACAAACAGTGAATCACGATTTGTAAATAGCAAATATATATAGAAGACTTGGTTTATGCGCTAACCAAATCTGTACATACCAAGTAGAAAGGGTTCAAATTGAAATGAAGAGTTTATTTGTTTATTAGCTTGTTCCTTCAATTGGGGTTTTACGCAGTGTCAATGGCTGTTCCACTTATATAGCTGCGTGTCAACAAACTGGTTGAAGGAAACTACATTATACGACAGTGGCGACAAAGTTTACATTTACAGGACGAAAAACAGTACACCATAACAAATCATCTTCCTGGTGCCTCTTAGTTCAGAGAGTCCCAGGGATGAGGAAGCTCCCGTCTGTGGTCGATTTTTAAAGAAAATCACTGATACCTGTAACAAGGGCGTTCTGTTTATGTATTTATGAACAACTTTTGTACTTCACAATTGTGTAGTTTTGGGATTCAAGTTTAACACGAATTTAACTTACACTCGCTTTAAGGGTTTTTTCAGAGGTGAATGTTTGGGTAAACCAAGGCAACACCATTCTTCAGTTAGTCCTTCTTTCAGTTGAGCAAATGTACTAGTAGCATTATGTATAGATCCTATGAAAACGTATCTTTCCTCTCTGATCTTGCGCAGGTGCTCACCTAAATCCGTACTCATCACGACAGGGTCTGTCTTGGCAAACTGCCGTATTGATTCCAGCAGCTGACGATGATATGGTGATTTTGACTCCTGTTAAAACAGAGTAGAATAAAAAAAAAAAGGGAATTGTGCGAGTTACATTACCTTATTGTCGAAGTCGCATTACACGATATCTTGATTTTTAGTTAACACTGTGTTCATGAGGCACCAGGTCAAAGTATAATATCTTGCTTTTTTTTTCAATACTCGGATTAAACCGGACGTGACATGATATCTGTGAAATTCCGTGCCGTTTCGTTGTAGAGGGTGACTAGGGGATCGTTTTCTGGCTTAGTACCCACTATTTTCAAAGCAAAAAGCGAGAATACTATTTTTCTATCACAAATACGGTAACTTTATATTATCTAGATTTCGAAATGTATAAATTCTAAGTGTTGGAACTGTATTATGATCTTGTTGCATCAAACGTACAAATATCGTTGAGCGAGAAGAGTGAAGATCTCTCGAGATTTAAACCTAGTTGGAGGTAAGTCGTACAATGGTTCCCGTTAACATTATTGATCTCTTTTCAAACAAATACAAGAAACAAAACTGCGAATTAATTAAACTTTACTCAAAACGTGTAGCATTCCTGGTGCCAAAGAACTTAGAATATTTTATTCAATCAGACATTATTCAATCAATTGTCGCTGGCTTGGTAAATTCATAACTTTGTGATTTAAAACATTGCATTTACACGGCAGCAGATAGAGACCATTTGAATCTATTTGTCATTAGTGTAACATTTTGTTTGTAAATAAAATGCACGTTAAGTAACTAATAAATGCACTGTTGCTTATCGGAAGAATGCCACTATGAATAAAACTAATACGTTACTTGTAATATGGTTTCGACTACGCTGTTACCCACTATCCCGTATTTATACACATTTTGTTTCAGCATTTCTCCAATGGATTTAAACGGGTAAGCAGGCCTTCCATCCGAAAGATGTGCTACTATTGTCCCAGAATACATAACTGACACAAGAATACTGAACCACCACCAAAAAGCCAGCAATGTGCGCCTGGACACACACTTGGGTACTTCATTGGAACCTTGGAAAAACGAACATAGGAAAACAATAGCATTTATAATGCAGTATATCTGAAGTCATACAAATACCAATACAGCAATGTGTTAAAGAAATCAGTACACAGTCCAAATGTCAATTTAGATATTTTAATAAATTGATACACACCAGTACCCATGGTACATACACCAAACGTTTTTAGTGTCTATTTTCCTTTATGATCGGGTATATTTTAACTTGACTCTATGCATAAAGTGTAGCTTAATAATAGTTATAATCCTGTAAACAATGGTTATTTCCATATAAAATGAAAATAAACAATAGCCCAGAGCCAATACTGGTTTTGGTGCTACATATCGCTGATCCAGCATTATAGGTACGGGATTTATACAGGGTCCATATAAAACATATATATGTACAATAACCTTTCTTTCTTTGTAGTGTAACGACTTTTGTGAGGAAATTCAAAATGCGAACCAACGCGATATTACTGCATGGTACTGGGATTCATGTATAAAGATAATTGCATTTGTTATTTTTTTTTTAAACTTATGCTGCTCATTCTAACGAACAATTCGAGTTTTCTTTACTTGCTCGAGACATGGCGTGCTACTATTATTGTCTAAAACACATAACGGACACAAATACAGAACCACCACCACAGTTGCTAGGACTGGGCGCCTTGACACACTTTGGAATACTCATTGGAACCTTAGAAAAAGGAAAATAGATATAACCTTTAATATCGAGTTTCCTGAAGCAATATTAATTAACTGCACGTTTAACTGCAATTCTGAGGCATTTCAGAAACACTTCACCGGAATAATATAGAATATTGCAAAATATTATTTCTGGCGAACATGTTCAGGTTAAAGATGTACACCCCAAACTAATAGCTAAATGTTCCGTTGTGGACTCAATGCTACAATAAGTTTTTATTAATTGGCCTAGTACAGACAACTGTTTTATGGATGATGCTGAATATGTTGGACATTGCTTTCTTCTACACCCCTGTCTATTTTCAAGGCCTGTTAGTTATACTCTATGCAGTGTTTTCCAGGATTTTAGTCATTGTCAAATTGCTAACTCAGAATCCTTTTCTTATGAAAAATGTATGTAATTCATTTATGTTCGTTTCTGCAGTGAAAGAACACAACTTAAACCAACTATTTAGGCATTATGAGGCATAACATTGGAAATAAAAATTACAGCTTTGATTATAAATTATCTTTTTTGGCGGTCGTGTCATTGAGATATAAGGTTAGATAAATTAACCCATGTTAATGCGATCTTCTTCACACCACGGTGCTAAAAATCTGGTACGTTTTATGCTTGCTACGAAAATCTGTATTGGCCCCTATAAAAACACCACGAAAATTGCTTCAGAATAATGTTATTGTCAGTAGGTCATTATTCCTGAATTTTCAGGAATCGCTTCAAATTTTAGTTTTACAATGTTGTTTTACAGAACACAGAAATAAACAAAAGCAAGAAGCAAAATATGTAAACTGCCAGAACCCCACAAACGCACACAAAGAGCATAACTTATTTCTCCATGAAACGCTAAAAATACCTTGTTGCATAAGTGCACGGTAAAAAAGCATCCAATTTTTCCCACAATGAAGAAGAAATTGTTTTAAGTAGCTTTGTTTGTCGATTCGATATCGGTCCATTATTGAATATACCGCAACTGTACCAACGTAAACTGTTAGATACAATATCCAGACCTCAGTGTCCATTAAATCAATGATGATGAAAGATTTATCTGGCCTTTTCTCCGGATTCAAAATCCATAATTTGTATTCCTCTCTGCTTGTGGAACAGACCATGTCAATAACCTGCTCACGGCCGCTGTGTCGTGTTAAAGGCGCTACAACCAGGTCGTATTCCTGCAATCATAGCGTTATTAGGATTGGTCATGAAAACAACAAGTTTTTGGGCGATATTAACCTGACCTTCGACAAACCTTTCTTATTGTTGAGATACTATGCTCTTATGTATGTACATGTTTGCTCAGACAATTTAGACAACAAGACAATCTGTAAAGGAATTAAACCCACGACTTCAAGTGGTGAAGAGGTTATTTACTGTGGACAGCTTGCTGTCTTACTCAGGTGGTGTCTTACCCATGGATAGTTACCACAACGCTATCAATGCATCTGTAATAGACTGAGATTATTCTTAAGAAAATGGTGATTGAATTACAACAGCAAAAAAACAATGAAAGTTGTACATGTTTGTCTATGACTCATTAATTAAAATAAAATAAAAGGAAGTATTCATGTTGTTTATCTTAACTATTACCAATACTCACGAACACAAGTTTTTACAAGTATTTACATGGCATACTTAAATATAAGACCTGCAGAATACTCAATGCAAAAATGTATCTGTATAAGTGTGATAGTCGGAAGTCTCGGCAAAAATATTGACAATGCGACGTTTGTTTAACAAGGAATGATAACTTTGAATGAAGATTTAGTGCCAAATATGCCGGAGTCTTCACATCACATCTTTCATCTCGTGAAATCTTGGTGTATTTGTGAAAAGCCATTATTCACCACCGTGTATTGTTTTAATTATAGATACAGCTATTCCCCTCGAAAAACATATATCTGCAATTGAATTAGAGATATATGTCATTGAATGAGAGATATCTGTACTTGAATTATTGATAAAGATAAGTGCATTAAAATATAACTAATTGAGCTAGGGATATCTCTTATTGTATTTTCTAATTGTCTAATACATATTTGGAATTGTATTAGATTTATTTCTTATTGTATTCGATATATCTTTAATTGTATTAGATATATCTCTATTTCAATTATAGATATCTCTTATTCGGTGGAGTTACACTACACTATTAAACAATAAATATATAGAAGTACAAGGTTCATGAGGTATATTGTGGAATTTCAAGACTTACATTTGCTACTAGTTTTCCGACGAGGCCATTCCATGTGCCATTTTTGAAGGCACCCCACTGATGATCGCCTGGTTCCATTAAAGAATACCTTGGAGGAAATATTGAGCACCATGTCATTCATTCCATTTTAACATACTTGGTTATTTCAAGCTCACAATGAGGCTACTTGCAGTGATAGGTTACATTAGAGCACTTACGGGCTTTAATACTATTATTACAATGATCTCAAAAATACTATTTGCAATCGGCATCCGATTTAGAATCCGAACGAGCTTTAGAAGTAAAGTACTTTCAGTAACTAAAGGTAATAAGATAGTCGTACATCAGTCTTACACCACAGACAGTACAATTGCAGGACGAACATCAAGACCCCAGAGACAAATAGGTTTCTGGCGCCCTTCAGCTCAGAGAGCACCAGGGCCCTCCACTATATTGATCAAATAACGTGGGACAAATTATTATTCCCCTTTGTTTGGGCTGCACTTTACTGGAGCATTAGACATACTTACGTAAAGTTAAGTCTCTGTGATAGTTCCTCGAGTAGGTCGACAGAAAAACCAGTATAAGAGTTTGTAATGGGGTCATAAGATGCCACTTGTGGAAACTGGAGAAAAATGTTGAAAAGAAAACAAAAGGTCTTATAGATATAATTGTGCCAGTATGGCATTTGGCTAATGATTGCGTTAGCCGTTTGTAGCAAACACCTACTGTTAAATAAAATGCAAAACATTCTGAATTGGCAAGAGACTGTCAAGCGGAGGTTTGCTGAATAAAGATCTTACAAGATTAGATAATATATCGGCCTTACGTTCAATATTCCGACTCTCACATGTTCAGCTTTACAAATCCCTTCCATTGAGATGAAGCCTTTCTGAATTGTGCCACATGGATTTATGTATGTCTCCGGGTATCCAGATTTGTTTCGTGTCATCGAGTTATCGTAGAGTATAGTCTGAAAAATATTTTTGCATAAGATGGTGTTGAAAAAATATGCACTTATTCGTGTAAAGCAAGAAATCTACAGATAACATCTAAACATGCATCTAGAAAGCCGGTTAAAATTGTACATTTTAATAGCTTAAATTTCTCAGCACGACCTGAATATTATTATATCATTACTATCTCTGAATGCAACTGAATACAACTGACTCTATATTTTATATATAATTAGTGCATCTCTGTTCTGTGTGTTTAAAGTCCCAAACTTTACTAGGGGTACCTTGGTTCATATTCAAAGTTCAATGCTCATTGTGATAAGAAAAATAAGAACACTTATCTTGCAATCAATGAAATTTACTACCAATCTTATACATGTTATAGTTTGTTTGAAATGATCAGGATTATTTGAGCTACTTCACAGAATGAAGGCAGAATGGATCAACTGTGTGCCACTGGATCATACCATAAGTATCCATATATCTGTACTTGAAACATTTTCATACACTGTCATATATTGCCGGTTCGACTTCATTTTCAACCTAACATTTAAATAAATCTCAGAGATCAGAAACCCACCATCATTTGTATCTTAAACCAACTCAGTCTAAACACAATCGGAGACTGAGATAGCTGGATAGCTGAGTGGTGTAGATGACCAGCATAATACTGCTAGCGATTCGGTGCCTGGCTCTACGGATCGTTGGATCAATTATCGTTAGAGTCTTAGTCTGTACACTTTTAAGAACTGGAGTCGAGTTAGTATAGGTATTGTTATCGCTAAGAATTTAATTTCTGTTAATGATCACTTTGGTAAACATTTCAGTACCCCACAATAATGTATCATTATGACACAAAACGTCTTTGTTGAAAGTTTACCTTAAACTTCGACTTATTATCACGTATGTTTGTCCAACTGAAGTTCAAAGATTTCAAATAATCACTGCTTGGCACACCAGTAATCGGTTGGTCGTGTACATCACGCACTAAAGTAAAGAAAATAAGTTGATTAATACACGTAATTAAATATATTTACGTGTCTAAGCCGTTTTACAACGTTAATGTGCATGTTACTGTTAAATCCATTGTGTTGGTGACCAGGTTCCTATACACACATGATGAGCGCACAAACATACACAAACAAAGAACACGAAGTCATTAATCTACTATCGAAGAAGTTAAATGAGAGTTGTCAATGGTAATGGCTTTCGCGTGATCCTTGACACTTGAGAGACATCGACAAATTTAATGAGAACAAACAAGACAAAAAATTCACATGAAAGATATTGTATTAAGATTGAAACAAAGTCTTACCACACAGGAGTAGTATAATCAAATGAAAATTCAATTTCTCAAAAACCATCTTGGTAGTTCGCCAAAGTCTGTGGATATCATAGGGTTTTAAAAACCAAGCTTAGAAGCTCACTCTGGTATTTTCTCTGCGAAGAATAGTTTAAATGGATATTGAACTTATTCGACGAAGTATTAAACATCTCATCAAGTGTTAGACAATATAATAACCTAGAAAACGATCGATACATGCCTTCAATGTAAATATTAAAGGTTGTACAATACGATCACGACATAAATGTTTGAATAGCTACCAAGATGCTGTGTTGCCTGATTTTAAATATGTTTTCTGAGGCCATGGATATGGTTTGTCGTTTTGTGTTTATACGAGCTGAAAAATCTCGGTTATTTCCTTGTAAGATAACAAACAAACCCAATTACAGAAACCATACCATTGCTGACTAAATATATGTCATGTAAATTGTTCGTGATAGTTTCATGGGCCGAATATCATGTGTTGTAAGTACAACGAGACAACGGTGTATCGAATACAAAGGGAAATTAGTACAGATTTGTCACATGTCATTGAGATAAGTTGAATTGTTATTTACGAAGATTCTCAGTGATGTACCACCTATCTTTATCTTGTTCCATATTTTCCACCTTTCCTAACGGAACAAATTGCGATAATTCTATGGTAGTAATTTGGTGAACATCAATTGTGTTGCAAATAAGTGTTATTGACAGATGATAGTAGCACAAGAAATAATAAAGTTAATGTCAGATAATCTGTTAGATTCTCTTCTCACCGAAAATCCCGGATTCCCCGTTTGCTCACAGATTCATCCCCAACCCCCACCTCTGGTGTCTTGATCAATGTAATAATTTGTTCACAGTAGACGACACCCGTATCGAACATAATTCGAATAGTTTTGTTTTGTGTTTGAATGGGGTCTTTCGCACTTAAGTTCTTTTAGTATTATAGCTGCACGCCATAACAACGGTTGAATGAAACCACCTTAACAACACTGACATTACACAAAACATCGCAGGACATAAATATTAATCCCCAACGATCCCCAATTATGTTGTCCTTTGTCTCGTATAAAACCAGAACGTTTTTTAACCACTTGTGACACGAATTGGAAGTCAATAATAGCTATCAGAATCGAGTTGGAACGCACTTTAACTATAACGTGGTTTGTTGACATAATCTTTGATAGAGCTTAGTCAGAGGGACGAAATTGAACAAATAGATCATTAACGCATTTCTGTGCGGAGAAAACTCTGTTTTTCTAAATATGCCAATACAAGTTGTCAATTGATAGGTTGCTAGAACATGGATAAACAAGTATTTGACATGTGGGCGCTGACTAGCAATATTTGTTTAACCAGGAGATTTTGCGGAGAGATTTGACCTGATGGTCGATACTTAGACCGGTTACACCCAACTAGTCAATGATATACAAATTCATCTGCGTATCAACTTTATTTCGTGCGTGATCTCTGATATAACTTCTGTCATAAAATTATACATGTAATATAAATTATTTATGCATTCGATATGACAAAGTTGTGAATTGCGTTCCACTGAGGCCCATCGAAGACAAACAGCACATTTCCATCAGCAACATACATGTAACCTTGTCTTAAACGCTACAAACTGAGACAGTACAAAAAACTGATTTAGATCTTTTCAGAAGCATTTGCCGAGGTTATTGGGTGTCCTGTTCGTTATGTGGCATTTACTGGTGTCAGAATGATGCATCTGCAGCTACTGGCAAGTGTCTGGATTTCTTCCTTGAAGTATGGTATGTATTTTAAGTTTTACTCCGCAAATCGCGTAATCAAATATCATCCAGAAGAAATGGTTGATTCTAAATTGTCTAACAGTTCGGACCAGAACTAACACATCTCTAGTCACAAACTTAAATTAGCTCATAATTGGCTAACGACTTATACACAAGCTTAGAAATAAGGTTATTGAAGTTTTAGCAAGAATCAAGTTTTACTTTAAAGTGTTGGTTGTTGTACACAGGCACAGACAGTATAGACAACTTCACTTGCGCCACAAAAGTTTATACATGGACCATCCAAATGTCTTTATTGGGAATCATAGTGAGCATTGCTCACCGCTCCCATATGAATAAGGCCTAAATAAAAAGAACAACAACTTTTATATAAGTTTGCTTATTTTTTATTTGTTGGAGGTGATGAACTCTTTACTGTTTTCACAAAAATAGGAAAATAGTGTTAGTTGCCAGACGGCCACATCTACTAAAGTATCAAGCTTAAAGTTTGACTTAAAAAAAAAATTACAGAAAAATTTACTTTGGTTTGGAGGAGTTGTCAGCATGACCATTGAAATCTACTTACTATTGGCATATCAAGTTGTTTCTTTGTTGCAGTAAGTTCCATACCGTTTATATGGGAAGAGACTTTGATAACCAAGACGGATGGCAGCTGTTCAATAAACCTGTGGGCGTCAATCCGCAATAATAGATCCCGTTTTAAGGTAGTACTTATTCGGTAGTAACAATGAGTTATTTCTCAGATGCAACCGAATTATACATCTACACAGATGTCTCTTTGAAAAAAGTCAGATATTGTAGTAACAAAACAAACAACGCTTCTGGTCCACAGATCTAGCTCACCTCTGAGTTCGAGAGTTCTTGTTTGGAATGTATGGAGTCGGTTTGCCAGCTAGGAGCGGAACGTCGTGAGGTTTGGGGTTCTAGCCCGTTGTCCTTCCGCAATATAGCTGGCCGAGGCTCTTTAATTGGGACATAGTCCTCTTGTTCTAACATCAGAACATGAACAACACAAAACATGAATTATTTTTTTGATATTTTGTAAACAGATAACCATAAAACCAAAGCCTTACTCTTTGTGGAGCTAAGGACACAGTCATGCTTAAATAATAATAACTCATTACAATTTGGCAAAGTGCATTCTTCTTCAGTGTAGTTTATTTTTAATGTTATTGCTTCTTATGAATTGGGAAATCTTTATTGAGTTTAATAAATACCGTTTGAAAGTTGAAGGAGTTTTAAATGTGTACCGCAACGTTATTCGATATCCATACACAAGCTGTTACTTGGAAGCTCTAGATGTTCTAATGTTAAACGTTATGTTACAGGTTATCGCCCCAAAGTACCCAGAGGATAAAGAGGCACATTTTGTTCCTGAATCACTTTCAGATCGAAAGACAGACGAATCACTGAGAACGGATTTAGGAATAAAAAACCTCACTGTTGGGATTTTAATTGTAAGAATGCATTCATACTTTTTTCTTTGCATTTGTGCAGTTGTTGCGAATACATATTGTCAACTTGCCTGCTGCTATAATTTAGTTTGCATAAGAACTTTTTTATACTTGTTCCGTCCGTTAAAGATGTAATTTTGGTGCCACCATGGTGAATATGGAGTTTTAAACTTCTCCAACGAAACGACCTGCATGGCGGTAAGGAATGTAACTGGAAATGGTTACACTCCAAATGAAAACAATTAATCTACTAAAGCTCAGTGGTTTACCGTGTAGTGTTTAAAGCTGATATGAGAATCAATTTTAACCCAGAAGGACAACTCTTGTTGAATAGTTATCTACATTTAATGCACGAACTGTTGCCATCATGGCGTAGAAAAAGCGTCTGTGGTCTGAAATAATTTACGACTGTTTCCAAAACCCAATACGGTCTAAAATTTGTGTTTACAGTGGCCACCGGTGGCATCCTACGATCGATCCAGAAATAAATACACCGGATTTTCTGTCGATGTTCTTGAAGAAATTTCTCAGCGACTCAACTTTACGCAAGTATACCTTTGTTCAGAAATACTCAAATGTGTATCCTTTCATTTTTAAATCCTTTTAGCTAAACAGAAAACAAGTCAACATAAATTGTAACGATCCCTGATCAGTCCTATTTAGTAAAGTCATTCCTCTAAATTATTTTAAAATATATATATTTTTGTATTATAAAAAAATATATATATATTTGTCTTGCCTCCACCGGGATTTGAACTCGGGTATCTTGCTATATATGTTGAAATGCCGTTAGTACACTAACAAACCAGTTAAGAGTCACTCACTGGAAAGCTTGAAAAACACACTTAATTCCTGAAGCATTTTTTCTCAAAGAAATATAATGTTTTTAGTTTCAATTCTCACACAAATATACACGAATTCTATACACGTTTCTATATAATGGGAATGACTTTCAGTGAGAGTATTCTATCACAGGTATGAACTAACACAACCAGAAGACGGACAGTGGGGAGCTTACAAGAATGGAACTTGGAATGGCCTGGTTGGCAAACTGGTTACTAAGGTATAGAAGCTAGCATAGTTATAACAGTACTTACAAAATCAATACGTTGATGTACCATTGTTTGGTGGTTAGCGGGACAGAAATCTCGTAAAATAATCCACGTTCCCCACAACTATAGGGGAACTTGTTTTTTATACAAGAAAGACGCAGAAATAACGATATCAGGATAATAAAAAAAGAGGGCATTTGAAGTGAATAAAAGAAAAAGCTGTTTTCTTTGGCCAATGTATATCTAAATAAACGATGATAGATTTTTCTTAACTCAAAACAGGAATCTTTATGCTTTAAATGATTGATAATTATGTGTTGGATGCAGCCTTCAATGGTATTTCTTTTATACTAGTGATGTAGTTCAAAAAAGGACATTCATACAGCATACATGTCAAGTATTTATTTCTTCCAGACTAAGTACTGGCCAAATAAATTCAAAATACGAAGTATACAGCCTTTAGGAGAAAGGACTTTGTTAAAATAGTTTCCATACTATAATGTGTAGGGCGTGCACCATTACCTCAAGTAGTTTGACAGTTGATAAGCAAAGATAAATACAGACCATTGCTTTCAGAAGTAATTTGGTGATCAATCCATAGTAAAGAACGTCGTCCCAGTGTACCTCACATATGTCTTCTTTACTTTTTTTACAGGAATACGATCTTGTGGCTGTACCCTTAACGAGACAAAGCGACAGAGAAGAGGTTATTAATATGGTTTGTCCAATAAGCAAGGACGAATTCAGGATATGGATTTTGAATCCAAAGCTAACAGCAAAAAAATCGTTGATCATATTTGATTTAATAGATTTTCAAGTCTGTGTAGTACTGTTCGCTGTGTACCTCGGTGTTGTTGTTGTATATGCTTTGATGGCTATGGTCGGAACCCAAACGTCCTCTGGCAGCTACCTTAACCGAGTTCTTTTACAATTGGACAAGAGTTGCATGTTATTTCTACGGTCGCTACTGCTACAAGGTTTTTTATTTTTATTATCTTTTATGAATGTTGTTTGAAGCAAATTAGAATCCAGTGACAAGTTTAGTCATAAACGTCATTTACCTGTACAGTAATCGATCGATTGGAGCTAACGTATACATGGGCTTTTTATAATTAAACGGTCGAGTAACACCCTCCCCTTCGTGGTTAAAAAAATAATGCAACTAAAATTCGATTGTCATAATAATTTATAATTGGGCCATACAATTAAAAGTATTTTTAATTTAACTGGCAATATGTTTTTTTTTGTTTTTTTTTTTAAAAGGTTCAACTGATTTGCCTGAGCGGAATTCAAGACGATCAATATTAGCTTTATGGTGGTGGTTTAGCATCCTTAGTTCAGTTATTTATTCTGGTACTGTTATAGCAACATTAGCTGACAGTACACCAGTATATCCATTTACTACAATTGAAGGAATGCTTAAGCAAAACATCTATAAATACGGTATCGTGGGAAGCAGTGTCGTGGAAACTTTTTTGCAAGTGAGTTTATGGAAATTACTTTCTGAAGAAATTTTCAGCGGGTCTTGCGGTGAAATTTGTATATTTGACTTAGCGATTGGCGCTCCATCCATTTGAATGAGTTCTTTACAGGAATATTCCTTGTCTGATAATGACTTTCGAATTTTCGTAAATACCAGATCTTGTCAACAACAAATTAAATTGACTCTTCCTAAGCTATGTAATCTTATTCCCATCTAATTTTGTTTCCCTAATGTTTCGTTTCTATCATACAGGAGTCAAGATTTGTACATCTACGTAATCTTTTGGAATCGGTACGTAGGTTTGCGCAAGAAGACCCGACTGTTATGAGCAAGGATTTAACGGAACACTACCGAAAGATAAACACCGAAAAGTACGCTTTCATTGGAGTTATCAGAAACGCACCTTCAAAATATACATCATTGAATGACGAGCTTGGAGAACGGTGGTCTTGCCTTGGCCTACCCCAAAATTCGACAATGACTAAGCCAGTTAAGCAAGTGTACGTATGAAATCAGCATAACGGATGACATACTGAAAACTAACACAATCAAATTTGATTTTAAATTAATTTACTAGGATATCATTTGTCTTTAAGAGGCATTTAGAAGTCGAGACACTGAGAATTATATAAGATATTATGTATTAACGACTTCACGTCTTTTTTTCGGGCAAAATGTTTCGGCCTTGATGCTAAGAGTATTGCTTGAAAACAGTCTTAGCATCTAGGCCGAAACGCAGCGCCGAAAATATACCAGAAGTTGTTAATCCATAATATCATATTGTATTCTCGATACCATTCTTGTTATACTTTCACAAAGTAGATCATTGTTCATTCGTTGTTATAAAACAACTCATCGAGTGACATTTTTTTTGTTT
The DNA here is from genome assembly GCA_032466195.1 of Katharina tunicata. Classification (NCBI taxonomy): domain Eukaryota; kingdom Metazoa; phylum Mollusca; class Polyplacophora; order Chitonida; family Mopaliidae; genus Katharina; species Katharina tunicata. Next base: position 3,852 of record JAVFBZ010081312.1, on the reverse strand, counting down.
GTTGAATGACCAAACATAAATTTAACAAAGGAAATATTGTGGCGGATAAAACATATCTTCTATGGTCATCGATGGTGTTGGTAGATATAGCGTAAAGAATATATTTATACACAAATTGCTAAATGATTAAGATAATATGCAAACCGAATAGAAAGGAAAACCTGTTACGTTTATATTTTTCTTTTCTTCAGTTTAGACGATTTGATGGCTTATGGTATTTTACATGCTTTGTGGAAAAGATATGGTATTGTTCGGCAGCGTTTAACATTTGATGATGTGAGTGAGAATACCAGCAGTGATCAACTTGGCCTTGACGTTCTAAATGGTGCATTTTGTACGCTCGTTATTGGCATACTACTCAGTGGTTTAATATTGTTGTTAGAGATTGCCATATGCGCCTTCAAAAACATCAAGCCCGCATTGAGATCAGCGCAAGTTCGAAATGAAACATAATCACGGTAAAAAATGGTTCCGCCTAAACAGAACTGTTTAGTACAAAACGGCGAGATTGGTGTTGGAATACACTAAATTTTGGTATTCGTAGAGTAGCAAACTTTATTCCAAATTTCAGTAGTTATAAATGATCTCTTCAGCTTGTTTTGTCACATGTTATCAGATGAACCGAATGCCAGGTGTATTTCTTATCCACATTATGCCTTGTGAGACCAGTATTGTCCTGATTTCAGACATTATGTATAGCAATGATAGATGTAATTTGATTAGTCTCCACAGTGTTTGTTTCTCAGCTACAAGAGGTCACTAAAAACTAAAATTACATATTTGTTAATAGTTGCTTACAATCTTTTTACTCAGAAGTGTGTGAATATGAATTATTTAAAAAAAAAAGTTCTGTCAGATGTTAATCATTCACAATAATGACAAATCTTCCGATGTCATGCCGCTGCGTACATGCAAACATTGTTACCAGCGTGGCGACGTTTGCTTTTATCCACAGACAAATCAATGCAACTACATTTGAACAAAGGAAATGTAACAAACCTAATTGGTGAATTCTGGAAAGACATGGACGGGCAATCTCTAGTAATAATTAGCATGAATACACGAAGCATGTACATCTTTTGTGTAGCAATCAATAACAGAATTGCAGAACATTGTGATATACATCATTGGAGCGAGGACATGACTAGCCAATAAATAGTCTTAAATTGCGTTTTACAAGGCAAGAATAAAAATCGAACGCATTGGCGATAGCATAAACAGTTCATGCTTTTAGGTAAAAAAAAAACACCCTAGACTCCCAAACTTATGGTATGTAATGAAAAACACGGTAATGTATCTCCGTTTTAATATATAAATCAAAAATTGTGGAAACAAATTGTGAAAATCAATGAAAAGGTGTCTTTTTTTTTCTTTCAGTTTTTTCAAATAAAATTGTTCACAGTGTTCGTTTTCTGCTAACCGATTGTACATCTTTCTGGTCTCAATACAGCGTTTAAATATGTATAGATATCGGAATTAACGTCAGTCTTGATTAAGAAATTCATGTTCATATAACTCTTTAAAAGTAAGCATAAACAAGAAGATGGTGGCTTGATAAAAATAGAGTGGTCATCAGATTATTTGCTACACTATTGTAATGTTTGTTGCACAGTTTGCCACCCAAGCATGGAATACTTTTCATTTAATGGCGACGTAAACCAGAATGTGACTGAACAGGAATACATGCTGTGCGGAAAATCTGATTAGAGATTTGGCAGAATTTTTGCTTCATATGATTTTCATGTGGAATCTTATAAGATAAATAAAATATCGGATATTTAAAAAAGTTTGTCTTATAAGATTGTTATAACGGATCCTACTACAGGGATATATTAAATATTTATATAATTTTATACTCGGGCATTGTTTATATTGACTATACATAAGGCGACAAAAAACAATTTTATACATACTCACACCTTCTGCAGGTGCATACACATAGTAAGACATTCATTCCACACATAGGTATATATAGCCAACAAAAACAATTAATACATGTATATACCTGGATTATATCTCAGAAAGCTAGTATAATATACTACAAAATGTAAACACAATGTGTAATATTTTTTTTACCGCCTTATTTATAGACAATAATTTGTCATTTTAGATCGCCATAGTGTCGAAATGATACAGACATAGCTTCGCAAAAATACAGACAAATCAATGCAACAACAAAGGAAATGCAACAACGATACATAATGTAATTGGGGAATTCTGGGAAGACACGGACGGACCCAATTTCTAATAATAATTAGCATGAATACACGGTAGCAAGTTTCAACGTTTGCATAGCAATAAATAAAAGAAGTGCTACACAGTGTGATATACATCATTGGAGCGAGGACACATGACTAGCCATCTCTTAAGTTTGTTTGCTCGACGCAGGATGAGTCAATGTCAGTCAACTCAACTGTTCTTTCTTAAGATAGCACACACTGGCACGGAAATGTTTGGAATTTTTCCCGCAAACTAAAACGTCAAAAAAGATAGTAAAATAATAATATGCAAAATTATAAATATAAGTAAAATTGCCACTGCTCATAGTTAGTTCAATTCTTATTTTATTTCCAAAAGTTTGAAGATTTGTCAATTTTGTGCCAATATCGTCTTGGAATTGGTGCTTATATGTGTCCACTGTATAAGCATTTAGAACTCCTTTTGTGTACATCCCTACCACATCAACTCTGCCGTGGTTCAGCGCACAGATTGAATCCCAGCATGAAGGAATCACCATTTGGAAACTTTAACATTAACGTTATGGGAAAAATAGAATTCACCAACAAATTAACGTATTTTGATTTTTTTTACAAGTATAAAATCTACCTACATAATATTGAGTTATTTATTGCCCACGGGTATTCAGTATGTGACCGGAATCACGCAGAAAAGAAACCATGTTTGACGAAAACATACGTTGGCTTCAATCTCCTTCTCTTTTTGGACCGTTAAATTCGGTAAACCCATCGAATCGTGTCAGTAAGGTGTAAAAAATATCACAATATGTAAAACGTTTTTGATATGTGGGAAACACCAAGCAATGAATCAACTGTGTGGTGAAGGAATCACTCATGCGCTAATAATAGCGCATGTAATGTGAGACTAAACATAATAAACACAGTAATCAATGTATCAGTTCATATGAATAAGTTCAGTTAAAATATATTACTGAGATTCTTATACCTGCACTTATCACACAATCATTTCAATAGAAACACAAACTAATTAGAACTTAACGCTTCTCTACTTTTTGTTTACAAACATATTTCCCAAGTTACTAGTTCATCATCCTCAAGGATCTTTAGCACGCCTCATGGAACCACTGGTTACAGCAACAACATTATATCCAATCTCCGTCTATTGTAAAAAAAAAAACACACGCGAAAACAATTTTGACATTACAATATTTATTGCTAACAGTTGTTGAAACCTACATATAACATTTTAAAATATGTGACCCAAAACAAAATGGTTGATAAAATGATGTTGAAACAATGCAAGCATTCTCATCGAAAATTGTTGTTGTTAAGGCTTAGATTTTAACCATACGACTTATATTTCATAACAACATTTCATTAATGAAATATATAACAGACAAAATTGAAAAGAATAATATATACATTTTAGAAAAAAAAGAATGTTACGACTAAAGTAGGTAAACTGCTATACAAGTCAGCTCCAATATTCACGTTCGCTAACAAGTCTAGAAGCATTTTAATATAGACTTATGTTCAAAAAAATACAGAAAAAAAAAAACGATAGATCAGTGACATTCTTCTACTGGACGGGATGGGAGGGATATTAAGACTGCAGGCCAAAAAACAATCTGATCAACAAAAGTGTCAAGCTGAA